>JBANCZ010000297.1:0-42937 GCA_037040025.1 Sphaerogastrella javana | reverse complement strand
GAGTATAGATTATGTTTGTTTAAAACGTTAACAGGCATATATGTATATATACATATATATATATTGATATATATATATATATATATATATTTATATATAAATATAAAGAGTAGAGTGCTGCTTGGACTCTCAAAGCATCACAATAGATCACAAGAGACAGAGTTGATTTGATACGCCTTTTTGTTTTTGGTTGGGGTTTCACACATACAAAAACCGGAATGATCGTACATACATACAATCAGATTTACATACATATATATAAATACGCATTTAATATTATCATTTTTGTTTGTTTAAATGATCTTTATAATAATACAATACAAATACAATACAATTAAAGTTAAATATAATATAACTCTTAAATGTTCAGTCCAGTTTGAGCTTTTTGGTTTTCCCCTTTTTTTGTTTTTGTTGTATTCATTTTTGTGTTTCACATAAATATTAATGTTAAATTAATTATAATCTAATATTTATACGTTTAAACACTAGAAAATCATACAGATATATCGATATGCCATTGCTATATAGACCCCAAACGCAACATAAAACAAATTGCAAAATATCATTGATAAAAAACTGAAAGTAAAACTAAACAAAAATAATAAACTGAGATATGTCGCTGTTTGATTGTTTGCTGGATTATGAATTATAATCTAATTGCAATGCATGTGATACAACAAATCATCAATTCAATGAAACGGATGTTTAATAACAATAACAACAAACATAAAATTCGTCTTTATGTCAAAATGCATAAAGTAAGAGCGTCAATAGAATTTTGATTGTCCCGTTCGTGTTGTTCTGCTGGATAAAATACAGAGCACAGATCATACGAATATAACAAATTTTCGAG
This sequence comes from Sphaerogastrella javana, assembly GCA_037040025.1. Lineage (NCBI taxonomy): Eukaryota > Metazoa > Arthropoda > Insecta > Diptera > Drosophilidae > Sphaerogastrella > Sphaerogastrella javana. The sequence goes on along the minus strand of JBANCZ010000297.1, from coordinate 42,084 downwards.
TGGTATATAGTAATAGTTTGATAAAGCATACATGTTAGTTTAAAGGTAAAGTTGAATGCATCTTACGATATACATATATAAATTCATATTTAGAGTTTCATATGTTTGTTAGTATATATTTCGATACTAAGCTAAAAACTACTACAACAATAATAATTGTTTAAATTGCTGTTAATAGTATTTGGTTTTGGCTTTCGTTTCCTTCTTGTTCTTGCAATATATATATATTATATATATATATTCTATAAAGTTTCAAGAGTTCTCCGTAGGTGCATAAATGTTTAACGATGTGTTTTGTATTCGAATGGAATATATAGTTAGTATGTATATACTCTCTCTCTCTCCCTCTCTTTCTTCACTTGCCGCTCCACCGAAATTCCATCTATACAAATTGACTTTACATCGATCCACTACTGATCTCCGTTTATGTATACGCATATACACTCACATATGTATGTGTTATATATTTTGTTTTTTTTCGCTTTGTGCTGTGGATTTGTGCATACTGTGTGTGTAATCACCTTAGTAGTAGTTTTCTAAACTCATTTTGTATTTGTCGAGAGCTGTGGTAAGCCTGTTATCGAGTGTTATCGAATCATTGATATGACATCAAAAATATTCCTTTATCTGTTTGTTTATACGATTTCCTTGATTGCTCTTCGTCTAAAGCTTTTGGGGGGGGCCAACAATTCGATTTGTAACATTTTTTTTTTCGTTATATATATGTAGAGTATGTAGGTACGCGCTAGGTACATTTGGTTTACTTTCATATGTCATTCGCTAGGTATATACGATTTAAATATTATATGCTCTATATCTTGAATGCGGTCTGCCAGTGGGTATCATTGGATCTCTCTCTATGTATGTTATGTCGAACATATGATCCATCTACTCCTGCAGTCGCATTGCAACGGTTCGACCCGTTGTATTATAGGCAACATTTAGATATGGTTGTATTTGCAGGTATTATATGTATGTATTATGTTTGTATGCTGTCTAAATAATTCGAAAAATATTACTGTGATTTTGTATATAAGATATATATATATATATATATATATATAGGTTAGGTCATAATTAGCTTTGTGTTATAATATTCCATGTAGACATATAGACTTTGATTGCATTATGCATATTTGTAGGTTTTGTTTATACTTTATCTTGAGGTGTGTATGGTGTTGTGTGGTTTGTGGTGTATTTGTGTGTGTATAGGTGTGTTTGTGTGTGTGGTTGTTCATCTGTGGGTGTTTGTTGTTTATTGGACTGTGTTTGACACATTTTAGGTTCTCTAATTACATATATAAATTTGTTGAAATATGTTCTTTGCTGTTTAATTAATTCTTGCTCAGAAGATGACATAAAATTTGCACTCTAATAACATTTAGAATTGAAATATATATATATCTTTTATCTTTTTGTTTGGCTGACGTTTACAATGTTTTTTATGTATTTTTTTTTCTAGTGTATTGTATTACATATAGCGCTAATATATAAGTTGAAAACTGGTGTTTCATTAATGGACCGAAATTGAATTTAAAAATATATGGTATATGCTTTTCGTTTGGGTTTATTTAGGTCTTTCGACTTATCGATTTATCGATATTTCATTCGTATATCATTTTGTTTTCTTGTATATATAGATAGTATGGTATGTTTTTTGCTTTAATTTTTAGTTTATTCTTTTAGTTACGTCCGGAGAATAGTTGATACTGTAATAGAGTTGTTGCAAAATAATTAGGCCATCAATTGTTGGATTTGACACGATCATCAAAATAGTATATAGACTGTGGATTATTATGGATTCAACTACGATTAACTATTACGCATAATGCATACAAAGGAATATATATATGTATGTAGTAGTGTGTATCGATAAGTTGCCGATCGATTATTTGTATGCTCAAAAAACGGTAATATAACGAGTATTACGTATACGAATACAAAATAGTACATCTATGGATCACAACGAAGGAGGCCAGAGAGTTAGGTAGAGTTAGAGAGTTAATATGGGAATACTTTTGGGTGGGAGTAATATACATGATTATTACGTTTAATATACGAATATTATAATAATAATATTTAGCATTAATAAAAGGACAACGACTAACGGTAGTATTTCGGGATGTTTACATACTTGGTAACATTTTGGTGGCATTATATATTATTAGTACATTTTAATAAGTATTTATTGATTTTGATTGGGAATAAAAATATGTCAACGGGTTGTTACTAGGTACAAAGTCATGCACACATCATATATGTATATATATATACGACTACAATCGCGAGGATCCTTGGATTTATTGGATAAACTGGAACCGCTGCAGAATCGTTGGGTATCGTTGGGATGATTTGCTAATAAACTACACATCGATAGTTACTGTAACTGTAATTGTAGTTGTAGCTGTAACTGTTAATTAAGTAATTCAGTGGCGTGTGAATGTATACGTATGAGTGTGTGAGTGTTCAATGTGAGTGTGTATGTGTCTACAAAACTACTACTAAGGTACATTTGTTAAAAGGGGAGGAATTCGTGAGACAGTTTGGTTAGTGAGTCTGTGTGAGTGTCTGTAACCTTTGACTTACAGTTTACTTAACATTTATCCATAAATATATATTTATGTATGTATAATATATATATTCATATATATGTATATATATATATATATATAGGTAGTAAAAGTATGTTCTCACTGTATAATCAATGCAGCTGCATTTTGTATATTTTTAGTAAATATTTTTACACATCGTTCTCGCATTTGGTTTTAGCAGCTGCAGAATGCGAAAACTTTGAACTCTTAAGGCACATTTCCGAGTATTTTTTTTTTTTTATAAATATAACTTACAGTAACAATGGATGTGTGTGTGTGTGTATATGTGAGTGTGTATGTGTGTGTGTAGCAAATAAAAACAAAAAAGTGAAAACATTTCAAATAGCTAGGCAAACATACAAACATAAGGATCATGTTGGGAGTGGGGTCATTGGGGGTCATACTTTTTGTTTTTCAGGGGCTTCACACAACACACAAAGAACAAGCACAAAGGCAGCCAAAGCAACATTATCAAATATGTAGATCTAACACTTAATATACATATATATAAAAATTTAATATATATATATATAGTAGTAATAGTAATAGTAGTATTAGTAGTAGTAGCAGTTTTAGTACGATACATAAAAAAGCAATTACGGGTACAATAAATTCGCAATGACTTAATTGTATATAGAATTAAGTTAAGTAGAAATACAAATGCATATCAACATCGGTAGTTTATAGTATATAAGTTAAATTTAAGTATTAAATTTAGATTTTAATTTTAGTTTTAATTAGTTTTGCAGCGCATCAGATACAGGCCTGTTCGCCTTCAGTGTCAGTCATTCAAAATACGAGTACTTAGACAGTTCCGTGTACTATCCATTATATATATATATATATAGATATATATATAGGATATAGTATCTCAGGTCTCTTTCTTTAGTACTTCATTAACGAGTTCGATTCAGCGCTTAGTACTTGTTTGTATTTTTGTTTTGTTTTGTTTAAAAATCATTTCATTTATCGCTTAATTTTGCAGAAGTTGTATTTCCATATATAGATACGTTTATATATATATATATTCTTGTGCAATCAGATGGGCAGAAAGTAAAATGGCAAGTCAAGTAAGTTCTCAATACAATACAAATTACAATCATATATACAAATACATTACAGATCAAATGGGCATACATTAAACATATGTAGTATTCTCTTATATACACGCAGACAATCACGAAAGATTCAAGAACTCAATATTATATGTATGCATATATATGAATAAAGTTTTGTGATCATGCATTTCATGTGATTGTGTGTTCGGTTTGATAAGCAATCGTTTAAATACTCTATATATATATATTAATCAGTTAAAAAGTTTCTCGAAGTAGTCCCATTTATCACAGTACTCCAGTACTTCTTGAGCACTCAATTCAGCTCGATTTGATCGCTTAATGGTATACTCATTTAGTTAAACGCTTTATACCAATATACGATCGCTTATCACACCGATTAATCATTGACTGTTCCATTAAAATATATATTTTTTTTTCGATATGTATATATGCAAACTCTTTATAAAGCAAAACAGTTTTGTAGAGCATTAAAATAGTTAATGTTTTGGAGAATATTGAAATTATTTGAAGGCAGGCAAAAACACATGCAAAATTTGAAGCTCAAACTTAATATGTGAGAGTTTTGATTAAAAGTTTTATACATATTTACATTTTTCGTCATGGCTTATACCAATAGCATTAAATTAGTTTTGTTTAACCATTTAGAATTTACACAGATTTTTTTGTTTGTTGGGGGGATTGTCACAACGTTTAGCTTAGATTAATACTAATTAAAGTGTAGTGTCTAAAACAATCGAGTGCATGTGCTTAACTAATCACTAATATAGACTTAGTTCTGTCCTAAACAATGTCCAGTATACACTATCAATATCAATATCAATATCAATTACACGACAATCATATATATGGGATTTGAATAAAACTAACATCACGTTCTCATTGACTACAATTAAACTAGCATTAGCTACGCTGGGACTTTAAATTAAATATAATATAATAATTAATATCAACACCGTATCATAGGTATATGTACTAGTATGTATATGTTGGAGGATGATGCAGGACTCTTAATTGCCATTTCTAATTTGAATTAATAAAACAAGAGCACTATTGAAATGAGCAGCCCAACCAATTGCCATTTGTTCTTGAATGTTTATTTTAATTTCGATATATGTATATGTATTTTGGGTGTTGATTGTATGTTTTGCTTTATTTTTTTCTGTTTTTTTTCTTTCTTTGTATTGTAATTGTTATTGTTGCAGTTCTTGTTTGCGTTTTTAACGAGTTTATTGTTTTTGCAATTTGCATATTCAGATTACGTTTAAAAGAGGCAAAACTCGAATAGATTTGGCCAAGTGGAAACTAAATAAATAGGTAAACTCAATGACAATGACAATGCTAATTAAAATTGCAATGAGAATGACAATAATAAAATTAATGACAATGATTAAAATAAAATCAAAAATAAACAAAAAATTAATGATAAAGTGGTAACAATGACAATGAAAGTAGATATTAATGATAATGACAATGATAATAGCAATGACAATGACAAGGACAATGAGGATATTGATTTAATGAATAACACTACCAAGAACATAATATAATATAACAATCATAATAGTAAATTCTATAGGTTTCATGTACGCTAATTATGATATCTGTATATATAAATATATATGTTTAATAATATTAAATAATTTTCATTAAGATTTATCAGATATGTATCCAATGCGACATTAACATTTATTATACATATTACGAATGCGTATTACAATTAATTAAGAAAAATTGCAAAACAAACACGTGTCGCACATTGCTCGAATGTGGGTGTACTTGATTAGTTGTTGATTACGTACGTATGACTAATCTATAAGTGTACATATATATATATATATATATAGTAATAGTACATATACATACACATATATATATATATATATATAATGTTTTTATATAGATATATAGATAATGTATATGTCTTTGCATCATTTTACCCTCTGCCCCTTTTGCATACAACTTTATTCTCATATTATTCATATTCATATTCGATTTGATTTTGATTTTGGTTTTGATTTTCGATATTCAGTATTCAAAATTTAGTGTTCAATCATTTTGTAGCATTTTCTTAGTTTCAAAATTTTGTACAACCAATTGGCCAATTTTAAAGGATCTTTCGCATTCAGTACCGATTGGAATGGGTTCGTTCTAATATTTTGGCGACTTGAGATTCAGATTCATGTTGCGTAGCTGCGCCCTATAGCGCACATTGTTGTAGTTATATGAGTTGTAGTTGTTGTAACTGTTGTAATTGTAATTATAACTGTGGTAATCAGCTGGAGGTGCTTGCGCCTCGCCGATTTCGTTCAGATTATATTATTGACTGAATGTTATATTGAGTGACGGACACTTTCGGACGTTGTTGTTGTTGCGCGTACCATTCACCCGCAATAGCGGCACCGGACTAACCGTACCGGATACGGAAGTTAATTGTCTTACCATGCCGGATCCCAACTGTTGCAATATGCCCGAACCGGAGCCAAGCGGACCCGATGACAGCACCGTCGATGTCCGACGCGACCTTATCGACTGCATGCTGGACGATAACAGAAACGGTACACTGCTCGATGTGTTGGGCATGGAGCCACCCTGTTTTTGGGAGTACAATAAAGGAGATTTCTTTGGAAGATTAGTCAAAGCTATTCACCATGGGCGCTCAATTAATTTGCAAGAGCTGTGCAATCACTGTGTGTGTGTGTGTGTGTGTGTGTGTATTATTCTTTGAATTTTTTTTTCTTTTCGTTTCTTTTGGTCTGTTATTAATTTTTTGGGTGTTGTGTTATAGGATATAGTTATTGATTTTTGTGCTTAAAGTTAAACTATGTACAAAGTGTGTGAGTGTGCCTAATAAAGCAGCTGAGCTGAGCTGATTTCATGTTTCTGCATAGCTGATACATAGCACATGTGATAAATGCAACAAACAAACCAACAAACAAACAAACAAACAAACCAACAAACCAACAAACATAACATAAATATGGGAGGAGAGATTGGAACTCAATCATCATCAACAGACATGAAAAAACATGTGTATATTTAAATGTTTATTTTTTTTTTGGGAAAAGCAGCGAAAACAATTCAAATTCAAATTGTAATACAAATACGAATACATTATGAATAATAACAAGAAGTGAATATAGGTAAAAGGTATACGAATACGAATACGAATACGAATATACGAATATGAATTAATCGAGTGCTTCAAATTGAAGCAAAGCAAATATTCAGCGGCTCAAAAAATGAAAAGCAAATTACATTAACATAATAATTTAACATCAGCATACACAATGTGTGTGAGTGTATGAGTGTGTGAGTGTGTGTGAATATGTTTGAGTGAATTCAAGTGAATGTCGAGTGGGGTATGTTAATGTGAATAGTTGATAGCAGAGCAAGTGAACAAGTGAGTGGGTGGGTGATAGAGAGAGAGAGAGAGAGAGAGAGAGCGAAATTCAAATGAAATTAAATTGAAAAAATTCGAAATAATGAAACGTGTACTCACGATCATGCTCCGTGCAAGCTGCAAATTTTTTTTTTTGTTCATTTATTCATTTTACGAATATATATATTTTTTCGGTTGTATTTTGATTTTCGCATATATATAATGGTTTTATTTTGTTTTGCGTACATGAAATGGAAAAACGAAAATACACACATGATATAAATACAGCATATATGCATAGGTTGGTATGGTATATGTATATGTATATGTAAATGTATACAGCTATACGTATGTGAGTGTATATATATATATAAATATATAGAGTATGAGTATGAGTAATCCAGAGCGTGAGATGCGCGCTTATCGAGTAGCAGAAGGAGAGAGAGAGATATAGAGACGCTTGAGTAACAAGTAGAGGAAAAGCACAAACAGTAGAAATATACACTCAACGTTTGTATGTATGCATGTGTGTGTGTGTGTGTATATGTATAAGTGTGTATTAAAAGTATTCATATATATATATAAATATATATTTCGGTCAGAAACACAACGCAACATGGAATGAAGTTGTTAAAACAAACAAACAAACAAACATGAAATGAAAAGAAATATACAACAAATACTGAGTACGATCGGGACATTGCATGAATATGTTAACATTGGTACGAATATTGTTGTGGATTTTTGGTTTTGAATTTAATTACGTTTTTCGGGATATCATATGCATTTTGTGTGTTTTCTTGGTTTCTTATTATTCACTGGTTTAGCCAATTGTGTTTGAATATTCCGAGGTTTATATGCTGATTCTCTTTCTCTTCGCATTTTTTTTTTTTTTTTTTTTGGTAGCATACTTATCAGCGCGTCGTCAATATTCTTGGTGGCCCAAAAAAAATTAAAAAAAAAGGCAGAAGGAGGCATGGAGGTATGTATATACTTTTTGGGGTCTGCCACGCCTCCTTCTGTCTGTGCAATGAAAATGTTTGAATATTTTTTGTTTCACCCATATATATTTAGGCATCAGTCTGTTGACACACAAATTCACACTCAAATTCACTCATACATACACACAGAGAGTTAAAGTATAAGCAACGACGTTGTTGAATGTTCAATTAGAAATAAGACCGAGAACAAGAACAAGAACAAGAACAAGAAAATGCCATCATCAGACTTGAAAGTTTTTCTTACTTTTACCGCATTGACCTTTACTTACAGATTCTCTTCTCTTCTGCCATATGCACATACACATTCACAATGACAATCGCATCACAATCGCATACACATACAAAAAAGAAAACACATACACATACACATTCAATGGAAATTGTGTCAGAGACAACTCTCAGCAGGCATTACCTCTTAAGACATACAAATAATTGTATACATATACATATACTTATGTACAGTTAAAGCACAAACATAGACATAATGAGTGAAAGAAAGAAAATTAAAGACTTGGAAGTCAATTCAAACAAAATTGAAAATGTTAAATTTAAAATAAAATATTTACACCAATCGAACAATAGGAAAACACGGTCATAACATCGCTCACACATACTCACTCGCGCATTCACACTCACACACATACACTCACACTCACACTCACACACATACACTCTCTCTCACACACACACACACACACTCTCTCTCACACACACTCAATCACGCAGCAGTTACTGCATTAGCATAAGCCGCCTTGACATCAGCAGCCAAAATTGTAGGCTGTTTTATATAAGCAAAACGGTCACCCCAAAAAATAAAAAAAATTTAAAAAAAAAGAGCAAAGTGTATAAAATTTGTAAAAAATTAAGTGAGTTGCAAATTAGTTAAAGTTTGTCACACAAAAAAAAAAGTAAAACCAAAGTTCAACGACAACAAACTGAATTATAAAGTTGAGTTTTTGATTTGATACGAGTTATTTTGGCAAAATTCCATTCAAACAGACGTCAAGGTAAGTTAGTATATATATATATTTATATAGTACAGCATACGAGTTGGTACTATATTATATATTTAGTTAGGCAACAAAGTCAAATGCAAGTTTCAATTTAAATTTATATGCATAACTCGCTTGCAAGTTGCGATTGCACAAACAGACAGAGAGAGAGAGAGAGAGGAAGGAGTTTATATATAGAGTGAAATAGAGACAAAGAGAGATAGAGAGAGAAAGAGAGAGAAAGAGTTATATACACACACACAAAAAGACAGTTGTGAAATAGAGACAGACAAAAACAAGTTCGAGCGAACACCATTTCCGGCCACAAATTTTTGTTTTTTTTTTTTTTTTTGGAGGGGGGGGAGAGCAGCACTGACTAAATACTTTTGTTAGCAGCTGTACATATGCATGTGTGTGTGCTAGTCTTTGTATGCGTTTGTGTGTGTATCTATGTGTGTGTATTTCGTGTTTGGTTTAGAGCTTGACGTTGTGCAAAAGTTGCCTTCCCTCTGGCAACAACATACAACGACAACAACAACAACAACAACAAATGCGTAAAGAAGATGAAGAAGAACAAGTAGAACAGAACAAGAACAACAGTTAACAAACAGCACAAAAGACAAGCTCAACATATTCGTTCTCCCTCCTCCCAAAAACTGACTATATAGAACTTGGATGCGGCATATAGGAATACACGTATATATCACATGGTTTTAGTTGTTGTGGACCTCAGCACAGCGTGTTTCATTTTTTTCTGTGTTTTTGTTGTTGTTGCTGTTGTTTTTTTTTTTTTTGGTTAGAAACAGGTGACAATATTTTGCAAAAGGACTTTTGATTAAAATTGTTTTTGTTTTTTTGTTTTTAAGTAGTTTTTGTTATGTTTTTTAGACTTACAACATAGGCTGAGGTGGAGGGCACCGATAGACTCGATCCGGAGCTACCGCGAGCGCCGTACTATATATATATACATATAAATACACATATATATATATATATATATGTATATACAATGTGATTTGTTAATATATGTTGTGTTTATAGTTTATAGTTTTATATATAGGAAAGCGATACAAATTTTGGTTGAGAGACAAAGACGACGGCCCCAAAACAAAATTTTTTGTTTTGTGTTTCGATTTTTTTTTTTTTTTGAGATTTTTCATTATCGTTTATTGTGTTGTACGTATGAACGGGCGGGAGAGTGGAAATAAGATAAAAGAGTGTGTGTTAGAGCGTTTTGATAATTTTTTTTTGATAATTTTTTTGTTGTTGCTTATTATTTGTTTTTGCTTTTTAATCATCAGTTTCGGCGGGAAATGAGCTGATCAATAAGTTATAACCATAACTATAAGCATATTCAAATGAAATGTCAACAAAAAAACAACAAAAATAAAGCGTTTAAATTATCGAACTGCATGTTTTATTCTGTTCATGTTGTACACAATGTTTTGAAGGCAGCTTGGTTCAATATTTTTTTTTTAAATTTTTTTTTTTTGATTATTTTTTTTTTTTGTAGCTGTAGTTGTTGCTTTTGTAGCTTTTGTAGTGGCATGTGAATACGCTAAATGCTACTCACTAGGCGCTAAAGTTATATATAATATATATCAAATATTTATAATATGTAACCAAAAAAAAATTTAAATAAAAACAATTGCAAAATTGTATTGCAAAAAAAAAAAACAATTGCAAAATTACATTGTAAAAAAGCGCGCGCGTTAAAATGAAAAAACGAAATAAAATATATACAAATATTTATATTGTATTTATTTTTTTCGTAAAGCCTTTGCGCTCTGTCAAAGGTCAAACAGAGAGGGAAAAGAAATTGAAGCTATGAACTGAATGGCAAATAAAGCAACCGCAATAAATCAAACAAAAACAGAGCGAACATTTGCAAACAGAAACAGAAAGAACAGAATGGAAATTGAGGCAAAAAACACACAACAAAATGAAATGCAAAAAGAAAAGCGAAAAGCAAAAAGCGAAACAAAAAATAGCGAAAACGAAACGTGTTGCTAAAGCAGACAAAACAACTTACAGTTGGCGGTGACAAATTGATGGTGGAACCGCGTCGCTCCTGTGGTCCAATGCTCGAATGTCGACGTGTTGGCAATCCACTGCCCGGTGTACCGCCCGGCGAGGAGGCGCACGATGGTGCAATGCGTATCTTTGGTGTCATCAGCGTGTTGTCCGAGAGCCGACGATTGGGGAACACATTGCCGACGCGCAGGAAATTGCTATCCGGTGACGATGGCGAACAGCCGAACCACCATCCGCCCAGCATGCCAGAGCCTACAAATATTCATACAGAGTTAGAATCAGAGCCAGAGACAAAGGCAGAGAGAGAGATAGAGTCACAATGAGTACATATAAACAAAAGCCATATAGTGCACATGAATTGAGTTACAATTACCAAAATGGTACAATGTACATGGAGCATAAACATTGGTCAAGCTAATTAGGGCTAATAATGTACTACGGCTGCCACAGGGCCACAAAATGCCCCGAAAACCCAAAAAGCCAACACAACAATTCAACCACACTCACACACAGACCATACAAACTGTCAATGGGAGTCTCTCTCTCTGTGTGTGTGTGTGTGTGTGTGAGTAGGTGTATGTGAATGCGTTTGAGTATATGTGTGAGTGTGTGTGTCAGTGATGCCAACTATTTTCCAACAAATGAGCAAATGAAAAGTATACAGGGAAATACGATGACAATAAATGAAATTTATAAATAAATTTAAAAATGAATAGAAAAATAAATAAAATAAAATAATAAAGAAAAAATAGATTACTTAGGAAAGGATAGAAGTGTAAACACTTTAATTTATGCTACTTTGTATGTATTTTACAAGTAAACTGAATAAGAATACCGTTTCGGTATCGGTTTCGGGTAGATTGAAATATCGGTAAAAATGACGGTTTTGGTATTCAAACGGTTTTAAAGTTTACGGTTAAGGTTTGGTTTCATTTCTTTGTATTTAATCTTTAGAATTTTGCTATCATTGTTTGAGTATGTCTTTAAAATGGGATTGATGTAGCATATTCATTTTTCATATTATTTTTGAAGTCTAGCTAATGTACCATTTTCTTTAGCTAATAAATCTCCAAATTCTCTAACAAACTACTATACAAATTCGTATGAGTTACTATTAAATAAACATTATTTAAATTTAAGTGATAGTGATAATACACATAAAATAAATCAATTTCAAAAAATTACAAATTTTCAGACAGGCAATTTTTGAGTTTTTTCTGCGCAAAATTAACGGACAGATCTGTCGGGAAAAGTGACATATTGGCATCACTGATGTGTGTATACAATTTCTTGTTTGTTGATGCTGCTGCTGCTGCTGTTGTTGCTGCTGCTGCTGTTGTTGCTGCTGTTGCTGTTTTTGCTTTTGTTGCTGTTGTTGCTGCTGCTGTCACTGTCAAGGACATTTCGCACAATCTGCGGTTGCATGTGTGGCTGCTGCATATGACTCAATTCGAATTGCATGCGTTACATTTGTTGCATCTACGCCTCTGTTGCACCTGTGCTTCAGCCTCAGCCTCTGCCTCTGCTCTCTATCTCTTCCTACATCTCCCACTCTACCTCTCTCTCACTCTCTCTCTCTCTTCCACTCTCTCCCTCTCCCTCTCTCTCTTGTTCATTTGCAAGTGGCACATTTTGTGGCAATTTGTGTCAAAAGTTATTAACTTGAATTGGCCTGCCTTTATGGCACTGAAGCCCTGCTCTATGACTCTGGAACTCCCTGACTCTGTGACATTTAAATGCAATTTCAGTGCACTCTCAGGGGTTCAACTGGTTTGGCAGGGCTTTTCATTCAAATTTAATTACCATTGAGTGCACTGTGTGGAAATGTATCGATTACAGCTGCTAAAGTATGCGAGAAATTCTGTGTTTAAAACTGATTTTTCAATCCAATATTCATACACATGTTTTTTCGTACATTTTTACGACACAAAAACGTAAAATGTTAAATTGATTTCACTATATGAACACATAATTAATATGAAAGCTATTAAAAATTTTATGTTAAAGCACTCACTATAAATTTATTAAAGTACATTTTGCTTTGCAATATAATATAGTTGTAGAACTATTCAATGAAAATTAAATAAAATATTGCACACACCAAAAAAAGGATTCACAGTTCTAGGCCGCTAATTTTATTTTCTCACGCCGTTGAGATAGGGAATGGCAGGAATGGAAGAAATGCTGGGAATGTATAGTGGAAGTGTACGCGAGAGAGACAGAGTGTAAGAGCGGATCGCGTTGGTGAGAGAGCACTCGATGCCTCTCTAAATATGTGTGTGTGTTTTTTTATCACTGTTTAAGCTCTCTACCATGTATGTATGTTAATACATTTGTTTATATAGTTCCTCTAAAACACTTATTTATTTATTAAAACGCATAGTGCTTCGCAATGTTATATATGGTAGTAGTAAAAATATGAATTACAAACTGATATATTCCACACAAAAAAGAAACACTTGCATGCCGCCTTAAAGAATTTTCTATCGCCGTTGAATTGAAAGAGCGGCTTGTGAGTAGGCGGAATGCAAGAGCGGAGCTAAGAGAGCACACTATGTAACTGTGTATGCATGTGTGTGTATATTTTCTTCGTTGTTAAGTGAGAATCACTACCGTGTATGTTCAATTAATAATTACTTGTTTTAAAGCACTCACTTTTTATATATTAAAACACATATTGCTTTTGCAACTATATAATGATATAGTTGTACAACTTTTAAATAAAAATTTAAATGTCACGCAAAAAACACAAAACTTCTAGGCCGCCAATTTGATATTATCTCTGACGCCGTTGGGCTAAGCAAATGTAAATAAGAGGGGGATTGCTGGGAGCGCAAAGTAAGAATGAGAATGAAGTAAGACAGAGCCTAAGAGCGGATCGTAAAGCAAAGAGAGCGCATTGAGTAAATGCGTATGAATGAGTTTGCATTTTTTCTTGTGGAATTTACGCTGCATCAATATATTGATATATTTTCTGGTATATATGCTAAACTATTAAATAGTTTATATTAGAGCACTTACTATTTATTTATTAAAGTGACTATTACTATGTAGTTCAATAACTGTAGATATAATTCATCAATTACACACACACAAAAACGCGCCTCTCAACCATTAGAACTTCTTTCTTACGCCGTTGAAAAGAGACTGAACTGAAGAAAAAACAACGAATGACAGAAATGGAAGAAATGCACTATATAATGAGAGCGGATCGAACAAAAGAGAGCGCGCTCTCAGTAACTGTAAATGCATTTTTTTCCTTTGCAGCTAGCCGTTAATATGCAACCCTGTTTCAATGAAATTTAAATTCAAATTTGAATTTGATATTAGCAAACGCTCATGACTAATTATAATTTTAAGAGTAAAATCTATTCAAGTATGCATATTTTAATTAATAATTCAACGTGAATATTCATGTTGTTTATATTTATATGAATGCGTTCACTATTGCTGCTTTTCAACTAGAATTCACAAATTCCCTCAAGGCAAATTCTGGCACTTAAGATCTCATCTTTGAGTGAAAACGAACTTTTGAATTCCCAGACATATCAGGCATATAGTATACGTTATATTGTCAACGATATGCAGTGGTATGCAAATATTAAATGTGTTATGATAGCTCTTGAACTATGGGGACCACAAAGAGAGAAAAAGAGAGAGCGAGAAAGTGAGAGAGAGACAAGGAGAGAGACAGGCACACAGCGTAACAGATACGCAGACAAAACAGAATACTGCACACAGAGACACACACACACACGCACAGACTAGGCCCAAGGAACATCAACATTTTCTGAGCGCGTGTGTGTGTGTGTGTGTGTGTTTGTGTTGCTTGTTTGTTTATTGAGTGCCACAAAAACCACAGAGTTGCGGCCGTGGCCTTTGCACCCGTCAACCTTTCTCTCAGACTCTCTCTTTCTCTGTCTCTCATTTTCACTTGCAACATGTTGCAGTTGACTAAGCTAATAGACAATAGAGAGGAAAGAGAGATAGCAAACACACACATATTTTGCTATGTCAACTATCTATGGGGCATTTGGAAAAGGCAAAAGGAGGCAGGGGGGAGGGCGGCGGTCTTTGGCTTGCAACCGTTTCGCCTGCATTTGGGTTTGAAATGAAAAGTTTTGCTGTCATGTCACAGTGTTTACAAGCGATTAAGGACAACGTAATAAATCATCGTTAAGATTGAAAGTTCATTAAGTGCTACAGGTAATCCATCCGCCCCTCCTCCTCCTCCTCCTCCTTTCCTTACTGAATCCGCCCCCATAATATTTCAAAGTGTATTTTCTTTTTTAACAAGCCTACGCCTGAGGGCTGTATGAGTAGCTTTGATTTTAATTATAATTCACAATTTTAATTTGCATAACACAATTAAATACTGTGGCTCAATTCAACATTTCTGACAAATTATTTAGCTCCTGGACAAGAGCTGATTAGGGCCCAGGCCCAAGTGCTAAACTGTCACGTAGCCAGCTTATCGAATGCGTATCAAATGGAAACTCTAAATGAAAATGTTCAATTACGCAGACCTAGCAGCAATCAGCTAAGCTCATTATTCAACCCAAAACTCCAAATGCCAACGGCATGGCCCACACCATAGCCAACACCATGGCCAACAGCACCTACGGCTCATGTCGGGACGTGCCACGTAATGCTGCATTAGCTGTAGTCGACAGGGGGTAGTGGACAGAGTGTCCTGGGTATTGGATACTGGGCAGTGGGTAGTGGGTAGTGGGTAGTGGGTAAAGGTGTCTGGGCAGTGGGTAAGGGTTGAATTGGGAGGAGTCATGTCAACTTACCGCCAGAGTTCTTGCGTGCCATATCCTCGGCACTGGACGTCTTGCGCTGATCGATGCGCAAATTGGGTATATTGAATGGCGGTGCATTCATGTTATCCGTGGAGAACTGATGACGCAGCGTGCGATGGCGTTCCGGTGATGCCATTGATAGATTGTCCAGTTTCAATTTGTTACGCTGCTGCCGATCAATGGCCTCCAGCATCTGCTGTAGCACCTGCAACAACCACAATAACAATAACAACGATTGGCGGGAGGGTCCATTAACAACATCATTAATATACGCCAATTTGGCCTGCGACGTACCTCCAGCAGATAGCAATACTGCTCGAAATTAAGCGCCGGATTGACAGTGTGCGGTATGAGCAGCGGCAGCACATTGGTGGCCATGGTTTCCACGGTTAAGCCATAGGATCTGTCCGCGAATAGCTTATGATAAATGCCTGCATAAAAAAAAACAATGTGTAAATTATATGAAATAATATAATAATAATAATAAAAGTAATAATAATAGTAGTATTAATAATAGTAATAATAATAATAATATAAATATAAAATAAATATAATATTATATATAAATCAACAAAAAATTATTTAAAACCACTTATAATAATATTTAATTGTTTAATTAGCACAAAATATTAATAATTTTATTCAAATTATAAAATATACATTATTTCACTTATTTGTAATTCAAATAACATGCCTGTGCTTTATTCACGCGCCAAAATGTTAAATAACATAACAGCCCTGACTTATTGACAACAACATTTTCATGTTAAGCTCTCATACGGAGCATTGCTGTTGTACATAACATAAGTCTGTTCAACTTAACATTTTCATGTTAAACTCCAGTATAAAGCATAGCTGTTTTGAATAACATAGGTCTGTTCAACTTAACATTATGCTGTTAAACTCTAAACAAGCCTGTTTAGCTGGCAACTTAACATTTGCATGTTAAACTTTAACATAAGGCTGTTAAACAGCATAATTGCTTATCATTAAATGCAGAGGGCGATTATTTAGAGCATTAAGTAGACAATTTGCAAAAAAATAAACAAATAAATGAACTGAAAACTAATTTCAAATGTTTGTGTGTGCATTTAATGCAATTGCAGTGTTTTCAGCTTATTGTCAGGCAAAGTAATTTAATTAGTTTCTATAGGGCCAGCATAAAATTCAATGGATTCTATGGATTCTATCGATTCTATATACTATAGATTTTATTTTACAATTATTTGCAATTGTTGGTTGGCAGTGCATACTGCATGTTGCACTACTTACGCACAGTACGCATTATAATATCTGGATCTGGTATGCGAACATTTGCCAGAAGCGGCAGCACCTCCTCCATAACCTATAAAATGAGCACAAAGCAAATGGGAAAGATGGTATCAGTGTAGGCAGTTAGTTAGTTGTTCTATTTAATTAAACACACCTGTGCACGCTCCATGCGGTCCATAACACGTTCAATGCACATGAGCACATTCTGTACAATCTTTGGGTCTGTTATATTCTTCTCGAATACCATTTTGACCTTCGGTAGAACCATGCGACGTATGGACAGCTCATCGATGCTATCAAATACATTGGCCACGGCCACTACAGCGGCGCTCTAAGGGAAGGAAATTAATAATAATTAGTTAAGAGCAGCTAAAGTTTGTAATATAAGTTTTATAAGATTATTCCAAAATTAACGAAAGATTTAAATTTGCCGAACAGAAATAAATAATCCATGGCTTACAGTTTAGGATTAATAAAAGTATTATATCATTTTCATTATTGAAAAATATTTCAAAAATATTATGAATGCTTGGTGACCTCAGTTCGAAAATTTCATACTAAATTAATCGAAATAGCACTTTTACTTTCACAACTGTGATTAGTTGGAAAATTTCGAGAGATAGGATCCATTAAAGACGCCAAAAATAAGCCCTTACATTTCTTTTTATGTAATTCTTTGAAATCACAGAACTATGTCTATCTAGAAATTATAGTCATGGAAAATTATATAATTATAATTATAATTTTTTATAAAAAACCGATTCCATGAATAACTTTATTTCACATACTTAATGATTGAACGAAAAACTGAAAATTTTAAGATTAATTGAAATAATTGAAAATTTTGCTTTAATTTTATTACACCCTATATCAAATTCATTTAGATGCAATCAAACTCTATCGACTTCTAATGGAATGTGAGCCAGTGCTAAAGTTTCAAATTCCAGTTAGTAAACGCTAAAACTGGTCTATAATATATATATTAAAGTGAAGTAGAAATGTGGAGGGATGGGAAGGAGGGGGGAGGGAATGTTCTATCCTTTTCGTAGGCAATAAATTTGAAGTGGCAACCGAAGCTGCTTAAAGGACATCTTTGTGCCACAGTTAATTAAGAAATGTTTGCCGTAATTACACAATCAACGCCAAGGCGAAGATGAAGAGGAAGATTGGAATGAAGGCGAAGACGAAGAGGAAGGTGAGAATGAAGAGGAAGGCGACGACGAACATGAGAGCGAAGACGGAGGCGAAGACGAAGACGAAGACAAAGGCAAATGCGTTTGCAATTGCCAATGCCAACTGTTGACTCTCCTTCTCCTCTCTCTATCACTCTTTCTCCCTTTATCTTTCTCCTTTTCCTTCACTTGTCAACCCTTGCTTATTGTCATTGCCCCGCCCCCCCCCCCTTCGCTAACATTCTTTTTTAGCTCCTTCTCTGTAACTAATTTGCATATCTATGCGTAGTCAGACAAATTGAAAGATATAGTATACCCTAGGCACTCACACTTACACTCATACTCACACTCACACTCACACACTCACACTCACCTGCACTTGTATTGTAGATCCATCGAATGAGAAGAATAACATTGGCATTATATCTGTGGTGACATCCTCAGGTTTCGTTTTCTCAATTATCAGATGCAGATTCTCCAGTATCGTAACGCTTGCCTGTATTGACTTTGGTGTATTGTAAACAATTCTGCAAAAAAGAATAACCAAAATATATATATTAATCAAAGCCCGAAATGCAAAAACTTTGCCGTCTGTTTAATTTAAGACTTACAAAACAACAACAACAAAAATGATGACCCAAAATAAATGCTTGAATTGCTTGAACTGTCTGGCAGCCTTACTTACATGTGTGAGTGTGTGTGTGACAGAGAGAGAGAGAGATAGAGAGAGATAGAGAGAGTTTGTGTGTGTTTGTAAAGTTTTTTTTTTTGTAACTTTTATGGCAGTGTCAATAAGCATCTTAGACGCCGTCCACAAAGTTTATTTCTTAATGCTCTGGTCAAAAGTTTAACAGCTGCGAGGGCTGTTCCATTACAATGTCAAACTATTTGCAGCAACATTATAAACATAATATTATGCATAATTTTTAAACAAAATATTGAAATGTGTCAATCCAAATAAAAACTATGCGCTCTCACTCAACTTCTTTCCATTTAGGCGGTTCAACCAAGACTAAATCGCACCAATTCAAGAGCCAAAGCTTGAGCTTAGCGAATGGAAAGAATGGTAGACATGAAAGTGACAGCGAGAGTGTAAGAGCGGATGGAATACATATATGAGAGAGCACTCTCTGTCTCTTTCAATGTGTATGTATGCATGTGTGTGTGCATTTTTGCATTTGCTGATTGGAACGAATGGAAGGAATAAGAGTGAGAGCGATATTGTAAGAGGGGATCGTATAAATGAGAGAGCATTCTCTATCTCTTTCAATGTTATGTATGTGTGTGTGTGTGCATTTCTACATTATTGTTCATTTAAAATGTGTGTTAAAATTTTATTCAATTCAATTTAAAAACCTTTCTATTCATTAAAAAGCAAATTGCATTGCTATGTTGTAATATTTTTATATATAAAAATATATTAATATTAAATACACATTGATATCCAGCACACACATAAAAAACACACCTTGAGGCCGCGAATTTACATTTATTACTTACGCCGTTGCATTTAGCAAATGGCAGTAATAAAAGGAATGCCGGTAGCGCAGTGTAAGAATGAGTGCGAGTGGGACAGTGTGTAAGAGAGGATCGCATAGTTGAGAGAGCACTCAGTGTGTCTCTCTACATGTGTAAGCATGTGTGTGTGTGTATATTTTGTAGTGCAGCTGCTGCTAGCCGTCAATGCATTGTGAGCTAAGCGAATGGTAAGAATAGATGGAGTGCAAAATAAGAATGGGAGGGTGTGACAAAGAGTGTAAGAGTTGCTCTCGCAGCTTACATATCACACTGATTATCTCTCTCTGCAGAAATAGTAAGAAGTAAGAATAAGCGCGAGTTGACAGGTCATAGCTGAGAGAGCACTCGGCGTCTCTCTCTCTCTCTCTCTTTCTCTGTGCTTGCATGAGAGTCGCCTTTGTAACTATGTGTGTGTGTTTGTGCATTTTTTCTGTTGTGCCTTAAAAACAACCCTGTTAAATTCAAACTTAACAGAATGTATGTATGTTAAATTTAATGAAAATCTGTTAAAATTGAAATTGAACTTACAAACTTATGTAAATATGTAAAAGTGTGTATGTAAAACTTGTGATGCTGCTTTAAATTAATCAAAATTGAAAATCGTGCAATGGAAATAAATGAGAGAGCAGAGCAGCAAAGCATTTTGCCTAGCTTTAAATAATTTATTTGCTACGCTTTTGCATATTTTATGAGTGGCTCTCGCAGTTCTACTATCGTATAGTCACCCCTCCCCCCCTCCACCACTTTGTGCCTGTATGTTCCCATGTCCCAGTGTCCTTGTGGTCTACTAATTTATGTATGCCTGCCACGCGGCATTGAGGCCACAAAAGGTGCACACCGAGTGCTCAACTCACATAGTTTGCTCCCATTTCTATTTTATACTCCCGTTGTTTTTTTTTTTTGTGTAAAACTTTAACTTCAACTTGTGGTCTATAAATTACAATATGAGCCATCGCCCGTCTGTCCATCTGTCCATCTGTCTTTGTGTGTGTAAGAGAGCAATAAAATGCCATGAAAATTAAATAAAAAGTGTCACAAAAGTTTTTCAATTGTTCACATTGAGCTTCATTGTTTGCAGCCACAACAACAACAACAACAACAACTAAACAATAACAAAAGGGCCAGCTTTAGTTTACAGTTAGATGTAGTGGTTCTTAAGAGAGAGATACTAGCAGCTGTACTACCCTTACATATATATATATATATATATAGCTATATACTCAAGTCGTTTGTCTGTTCGGTTTGGTCGTCTGTCTGTTTGGTTGGTTGTCTGTCCGCCCAGTCTTTGTGAATGGGCGCATAATGAGCGAAATGAATGAATGAATGCGAATACACTCACTTCATTGTGGCAGACATGAGGGCATCGTACTCCTGGTGCGTGGCCTCCTGCACGAACAGCATGACCGGCTGCAGCACCGCGGCCAGCACCTCGCCATTGTTGATCTCCGATTTGAGCATGGGCCAAAGGTTTTGCCACCAAAGTTTCTGCAAAAAGAGAGAAAGAAAGAGAGAGAGAGAGAGAGAAAAGGAGAGAAAGAGATGGAAAAAAGCAGAACAATAGTTATTCATGCAAAGTTATAATAGTTTCAATAGCTCACTTCCTGTCAGCTGCTGGTCACACAGAGACAATAGAGAGAAAGCGAGAGAGAAAGAGAGAGGGAGACAGAGAGAGAGAGAGAGAGAGAGAGTAAGAGACTTAGTGTGCTTAGTGCTTGATGGCTCAAACAATGCCATAAAATAGAACATAATCGCAGCGAAAGTGCTTTCACTTCGCACTCTTCATATACAAATTGTTTTGTTTTGCTTTCTTTTTGTCCTTTCGTTCCTTCGTTTCGTTTTGTTTCTTTTCTTTCATTTTGTGGCGCCATAAAGCGCTCAACTTGACGCCCATAACTGTTGACAAGTGCCAAAATGGCTGCCCAGCTGCCCAGCCTACATCCGTTTCCGCTGCAGTAGTTCTATTTCTCTCTCACTCTTGCTCTCTATCGCTCTCTCTTCTCTTCTCTGTGAGTATTTTGTGGGTTTTGCTACTTACGCGCGGTATCAGAGGCATGGCCTCTATCAAGGTGGTCTTATAGAACTGTGACTTCTGCTGCGTGTCCTTCATGTTGACCACGTCCAGGAATTTCAGGGCATTTATGGCCGGATCGCTGTGAATTACGCGAACAAACAAAATGTAAAAAAAAGAGAAAAAAAAAAACATTTACTACCAAACCAAATGCCAATAAAAGTCTTAAATTTAACACGAACTACGCTTAAATAAAGTTGAATGCAAAGGTCAACGCTTGGCAAGCCTGTCAAAAGCTAAATGCTATGCCACCAGAGATTGTTCAAATGAAATGAAAACCTTAACTTGAAATAAAATTGTTTTAAATCAATTTACAATGAGTATATAAAAAGTTATTCAACTATATTTAAAAGTAAGATATGTATAAGGATTTATTTTTATATAGATAGGATTTACTTATGTAGATTTTTGTTAAATTAAAAAAAAAATTAATTTAAATTTAGTGTATTAAATCAAAAGAAAAACTTTAAAGGTTAGATTAAAAGGAGAACCCTATCAAAAGCTTAATGGTACGCCACTGGAGATATTTCGAACGAATCGAAAACTTGGTATCAAAATATATTAATATAAATTTATTTTTAAAAAGTTGAAAAGAAGTTTTTAACTATAGATAGTTTAATTAATTTAAAGACAAATTTGGATATATTTAAGCTTGATTTGTTTAGATTGATTTCTGTTTATTTAAAAATAATACCTTTGATTATTTATAGTGTAGAAAATCTAAAGAGAATCTTTCAAGTTTTGACTGAAAAAGTGAGCCTGTCAAAAGCTTGGTGCTATGTCACTAGAGACTGTTCAAGTAAAATGAAAACTTTGACTTAAGGTAGAGCTATTTTAATGAACTTAGACTAAGTTTATGAAGAAGTTTTCAAACTATATATAGTTGCCATTTGGTTTCTACATTACTTCTTTATATTTTCTCATTAATTGCACACATAATTGGCATGAAGAGCTGCTCTACAGTTATTTATTTAAACTAATTAACAGCATTAAATCGCACAGTTGTAATTAAGCCCTAAACAAGTGCATTATTTATGCAGGCGTTGCTCATGAATGAAATCTATATATATGGGATTATGCAGTCCTATGGGATTATGCAGTCGAAAACTCTTTGGCATTGGATAAACTTTTTTGCTAACGTACTAGTCGAGGGGTGGGGGGAAGTGTGAAAAGTTTATTTAAATGCGTTTTTATTGTTATGTAAATGTAATTGGCTGAAATTTAATTGCCAAAATGTGTTTACTTTGCAGTGGTTCGCATTCATTTCATTTATTGCCAGACACGCAGGCCTCACACAGCCACGCCTCTTAACGCCCACTATATTGTACAGTGTCTATCTCTAACTGTTGGTATATTTCTTGCTCTATCTTTCATTCTATCTCTTACTATATCGCTCATTCTATCTCTCGCTGTATCTCCTGCTGTATCTCTTACTCTATCCTTCATTTTATATCTACCTGTATTTCTCCCTCTACTGCTCCCTGTATTTCTCCCTCTACCTCTTCCTCTTTCTCTGCTTCTATCCTTCCTACTTCTCCATCTGTCTCTCCCTCTATCTCTCCCTTTATCTCCCCCTCTATCTCTGCCTCTATCTCTGCCTCTATTTCTTCCTCTATCTCCTATTTTTCCTTCAATTTCCCCCTCTATCTTGCCCTCTATCTCTGCTTTCATCTCTCCTATATCACCCTCTATTTCTTCCACTATCTCTTACTCCATCTCTCGCTGTATGTTTTACTCAATTTTAGCTCTATTTCTCCCTCAATCTCTTGCTCCATCACTCTCCCAGTCTTTATCTTTCTCTCATTCTACCCCTCCCTCTCTATCGCTCATTTAGCAACACGTTTTGCCTGTTATCTCAGTTTGAGGCGTTTCATTCGTAATTGAAAAATTGGCATTAATGTGCAAACCAGTTAAATTATGTGCATTCCCATTAATAAAAGCGAAATGGAGAAAAAGCGTTAGTAACAATGGCAATGGCAGTGGGTAAAAACGCTGCTTGGTTAAACAATAAGTGTGGCATTAAATCACATTGCGTATACGCCACATTGCACAGAGCGATGGCAACGTTGCAACTGTTGCAAGTGCAACATCTGGCCATTGAAACCGCAGTCGATTAGCCGCGAGGCAGAATAATCAGCATAAAGATCGCTTGTTGAGCAGGCACTAGAGAGACACAGATAGACAAGCAGACAGTCAGACAGACAGATAAACGCACAGACAAACAGAGGCAGAGAGCCTTGGCATCGTATGACAAGGGAAGGAAACAACTGCTACGAAAACCTGGTCTAAATTGCTGTCGGCCCTGAGCTGAGCTATTTGCATACGCAGCTGAAAAACTCAGGGAAACGTTGATAACATTTAAATGAACTTCAAAGTGCTACCAACCGACTGACTAACGGATTGCCTGACTAGCTGATTTTACCAAACAGCAGCAGTAGCAGTGCGTGGGTAAAGCTGCGTAAACAGTGGGGGAGGGGTGGGTCTACCCACCTTACTCTAGTAAGAAATTGGGGACTGTGGCATGGGGTTTGTTTGTGGCACCTAGCGGAGGCGTATGACTCTCAGGAAGTTGCTGTCAGCGCGTTTTTGCTAAGCAACCGATTTTAACCCCAACCTCATCATCGCAGCTGAGTTTGTCTAAACACAATTCATGGCACAGTGGTGCAAAAATAATTCGAATTTCAATCAAAATTTTAAACTAAAGTTTAAATATTAAATTTAATTGATTCAAAAATGGAATGAGTTAAAAAAACCCATCTGGAGTTTGAAAACTGGAAGTAGTTTGCAAAGAATTCAAATTTATAATACATTTATTAATGTAGAATTTATTATTATAATTAAACTGATTCCTTTCAACATAATCAAAGCTTAAATGCATATAAAGTAAGCCTTTAATTATTTTCACTTTATTATTTTATCATTTTTAAATATTTATTAAGTAATATCTTGTTTTATTTTTATATTTTTCTTTATTTAAAAGTTTTTTCTTTTAAATTATATATTAGTGTACTTTTCTTCAAATTCTTAAATTTTTTATTATGTTACTTCATTATTTTATTGTCATAATTAAAATTTTGTTATTTTATTCTTTCACATTTAATTATTTTTTATTTTTATTTCATTTATTTTAATATCTTAAATTTTATTAATTTGTTTTTTTTATTACTTTGTACTTATAGTATATCATTTAATTATTTTTTTATTTTTATTAAATCTATTAATTTATTTATTATTTTATTTTATTACTTTACATTTAATAATTATATTTTATTAAATGCCATTTGGTGCATACTGATCCCACTGTGCCTACTGTTTGCCCAGACAGCCTGTAAGTTATTTTTTTTTCTGCTCTGCTTCAACAGCCGCAGAGGGAGGCGAATATAAGAGACGCTCTTTCCGGTCTGCGCTCTGAGCTCTGAGCTCTCTTCTGTTCTCTTCTGCGCTCTTCTGCATTGCCCCTTACCGCTCTTGCTAGGCTAGGCTAGCGCTCAAGCTGTCAGCTTTTGTCTAGCAGCTGCTGTCGTCATAAATCCCCAACTGCGCTGCTCTGCCGCAAAAATGAAAGGGAAGTCGAAGGAAACGCTTTATGCTCCACAGTATTCCACTTTCCACATTCCACACTTCCACTTTTCCACTACTCACAATCAGCTCAAGAGCCTCGCATTGTGTCTTTCAAGCCTGATTACCGTTTTCATTTACCAAACAGACGTAATTAAGGTGTGCGTGTATATATATATATATGTGTGTGTGTGTGTGTGTGTATGTGTGTTGGTGTGGGTGTGTGTGTTTTATGTGCGCTATCTCTCTGTGTATCTATATATGTATGTGTTTATGTATGTATGTATGCGAGTATGTGTGTTGTTTGTGTGTGTGTGAGAGAGAGAGAGAGAGAGTTTGTTTTGTGTGCAGAGAGTAAATGCTTCAATTGAATTTTAGCTACATGTACAAATTGGCTTAGAGATTGAATTGGCTAGAGTGTGAGGCTAAAGAGCTAGAAGGTGCTTGTATGTGTATGCGTATGTGTGTGAGTGCATGTGGCTGTGTGTGTGTGTGTGTGTATGTGGTTGTTGCGTGTTTTTAACAGGTGTCAATTTCATTTAAAACTCAAACAAAAAACTTTTGCTAAAACTGCGCAAATTGCTGTTTCTTTGCACTCTGCGTAAAAGTTAATTAATTTGCCAGAAGAAAGAAAGTGTGATAGGGGGAGGGGGAGTGTCCGGATTATAGCATATATAGTAACAAAACAAGTCATACATACATAAAATACTTGATCAACTGCAGCAATTGTGCGGTGGGACGCGATGTGGCATCTCGGCTAGCCATGCGAGATGTTGCCTCCTGCAGTGCAATGGGCAGACGTGGCATCAATTTGTGCACATGGTCATCCAGCTGCAAGAGAGAGAAAGAGAAAAAGCATAAGAAACAAAGCATATGTATGATATGCAAGACAAACTGTGTTGAAGGCAAATATGCAGCAGTAGGGAAGGTGCCCTACAGTAGTTACACTGTGTTTTGTATATTCTTTATACATTGTAAGTTTTTGCACATGGCATTTCGTTTTATGCCCATTGTAAGACGCCGTTGTTTTCTATGTTCATTTTCAAGGCAATCATAAATCATTCACAACAAAGCAAACGCACAAGAGAGAGCAATCGAAGCTCAAAGAACAGAAGAAAGACAGAAGGCATTACATTCAATGCAACAGAAGGAGAGAGCGAGTATTGCTGTGTTGGCGCAGTGCGCTCTATTCACAAAATCGAGCATATTCGTTCATTCAAGCACTTCACTCAATGCACAAACAGGCAACCAAGCGATATCGATGCACATTGCGCTCAAGGCGTAGGAGAGCGTTAGATCAAAGAGCGAGAGAGTGACAATGCACACGAATGATGAGCACACGAAGCGCTCTCACAAGTAAAGCATTCGTAAGTATGTGTGTATGTATGTATGTGCATTGATCCGACGCACTTCTGCCATGATACAGAAAGGTGCAGAAACATACAATGCGCTTCATGCACAAAAGAGTGAGAGAGAGAGACAAAGAGAGAACGAGAGAGGGTGAGTGAGAGATGGTGGGAGAGCGCACTGCGCTATATGTGCACAAAAATGTGGGCGTATCAGTAAACCGATCCACTTCGCTCAATGGGCAACCTAGAAAGCAAACGAAATCGATGGAAGCTGCGCATAAAGTGTGGGAGAGCGCAAGCACAGCGAAGGTAGACAGAAAGAAGAACGAAACTGGGACAGCGTGGCCGCGCAGTCGTAAATGTTCACTGTTCGTGTGTATATGTATGTGCTGTAGCTCTGGAAAGAATCATACTGTGCACACATATACACATATTTTGCTGTGTCATCATAAGCGGACATAGAGTATTCTATTAGAAGAACCAACAAACTTTGTTCGAGCTGAACTGTGAAAATACGCAACAGTAGGGTAGGTACCCCCAGCAAGGTATTTAGTATATGATATAATGTATACAAAATGAATAGACCTGTGTTTGTGTGTGTTTCATTTTTTGTTATATAGGGTCTCAAAACTTGGCCATGGCATTAGACAAAACACTTGAAATGGCTGGGGAAAAAGTTTTAATGACGTTGCCCCAAGCAGCGAGGCAGCAGCAGAGAGCAGGGGCAGCAGAAGCCGCAGGAACAGGAACAGGAGCAGCAGCGTCTGCGGAATTGGTAGCTTAGCTTCAGCACCTGGCCGAATAATTAGAGTTTCAAGTGGACTTTTGATTACATTTGCATTTGACAAAGCGTTGAATCTAATTACAGCTGCCAAACAAGCGTCACAAAAACTTTATCCTCAAACAAACAAACAAAAAAAAGCAAGAAAAAACAACAACAATGGCCACTTGGCCGCAGGCGGCAGATACAAATTAATTTAGATCTCAACGCTTACCGTTTCCAGCTGTTTGGCATAGTTGGACGTGGAGTTGCCGGCCTGGATGAGAGGTCGTCCGTTGTTGTATACCGCACAGATGACCATGCCCAGGGAGAACATGTCGCTCAGGAGGCTGCATTTGGAGCTGGTCTGTATTTCGGGTGCTACAAACAGTAAATATACATTATAGTTATTATAATATATCTATATCATAATTATAGATTCCTGATACCTACCCATAAAGTCAAGATTGGGCTGTGCCATTTTGGAGACACGATTACTCCATGGTGGGCATGGAATTGAGCTATTCAAATCAGTCTCATTCATTCTTTCTGCAAAGGGACCAAAAAAAAAAAGAATGCACAATTCATTTCAATTATAATGTAACTATCTGCCTGTCTGGATGTCTGTCTGTCTGTCCGGATGCCTGTCTGGATGTCTGGCACTCACCCACATACTCCATGCCGGCCAGCTTCCAAATGCCACGCTTGGTTATTAGTATAGAGGATGGACACACATTTCGATGAATTACGTGACCGGAATAGTGTAAATAGGACAAAGCCTCCGTTAGCTGAAAAAGCGTAACAATTCAAATAACCATAAAACACTCACACAGCACTCACATCGAAAGGAGTGAGTGTTTGCTTTTTATCTTTCTCTTTCTTTCCCTTTTTTGTTACTCTTTATTTTGTTTACTTTACCTGCAAGAATCCATATTTAAGCTCCATATCCAAGAAATTGTATTCCTTTGCATGCGCTGGACGTTGGGGTGCCTGAGCTCCCGGTACCGGTCCAACGGGTGTTCCTTGTTGTCCCGCCGCCACGCCTCCCATGCCGCCCGCCGCCGTCGTCACATTGGCATTCTCATAGGTCTTCGACTCCTGCAAGCCGACAAAGCAGAGACGTGGCTAAAGAACCAGGCACTACACATAGACACGTAGCCTCAATCCGATCTCCCGCACCCTACTCGGCACCTTCTTTGACTCCCCTACGCTTTATCCCATTGGCTTTGGCTCTGTTTGCATTTTATGGCAATTGCTTTTTCAATTTTTCTCGCATTTTGCTTTGCGCTTTCTGCTTTTTGCTCTCTCTCCCTCTCCCTCTCCCTCTCCCTTTCTTTCTCTTTCTTCTTCACAGTCTGTTTTGCTTTGGTGCGAGCATAAAATAACTATGTCATGAGGTCATAAACTTTTTTTTCCTCCTAACAATGGACAGTATTTGGCCTGTGTATGACCATGTCGCAAACTGAAGTTAACTAGATTATTTGCTTTCTTTTGCTTTCTTTGGCTTTCTTTTATGCTTACGTTTTTGAGGTATATATATAGAGTAAGCTGTAAATCTGTTAGACTCCTAAATACGCAGGACTTTTGTGAACTTGGTCATAATATTTCAAATAAAATTTTGTAAGTTTTTAGTTACAGTCAAAGAAATATGTTCACACTGAGTGGAAAAAAATGACTACCCTAAAAGAAACTGAGATATAATAAAATTTCTATTATATACTTAAATATCTATAAAAATGTTTATAAAAATCAAAATTTCTTCTATAGAAGAAGATATAATGAAATTCTTATTATATACTTAAGTTTCTATAAGAATGTTATTTAACGATATAATAACTACCTCTAAAATTCTTATTTAAATTCCAATTGTACTATATAATTATTATTTTATTATTATATACTTATTATTCTATTAATATTATATCACTATAATATTATTATTTATTGTAATCGTTAAGCTAATATTTAAAGTTTTTTTTATTTAATATTTATAGAAATTTTTTTATTTATTTGGCTTTAGTTCAAGGCGTCCCTATACGACCATATACCTACCCTAAGAATACCCCAAAAATTGTTAGAGTATAAGCAATATATTTTTGGTCGATTCGGTGCACCTTCAATACGCTTGCTTTTGTTTTCTTTCAATTTGTTGTTTGTTTTTTTTTTGAATACAATTTGGGTTTCCACTTCTTCTATCTATGGTATCCTATGCAATTTTCAATGTAATTTAACTCGATTCGACTTTTTGCCATAACTATGTGAGTTTTCTTTCAGGGCTTTTACCCACATATTGTTGTGGGTTGTTGCTAGTTTCTTCTTCTACTCTTCTAGTCTTATTCATTTTTTGTTGTTGTTGTTGATGTTTCTTTTTTTTTTCGTGTGGAACTCAATAAACTAAAATATTGTCTGACAGAGCGAACAGACACACACAAAAAAAGAAGAAAAACAAAGCAGTTGCTGCAAACTACGGTTATGGTATGGTATATAAATATATATACCTGTACTGTAAATGTTTATGTGTGTGTGTGTGTGTGTGTGTTAGTGTGTATCTGTGTGTGGCAGTGTGTATCAATTTCTGAGCTGTGCAACTAAACCGAAGCACTTTATTGACTCAATCTCCACAAGGCAAACTTTTGCCAGCACGCAGTGTAATTCGATTTAGTTGTATATGAATGAGTGTGAGTGTGTATCTGTGAGTGAGTGTACGTGTGTGTGTGTGTGTGTGTGTGTTTTGGGTGTCTATATGTGTGCTATGCATACCCCAAATTTGCTTTGACTGCCACTTGAAGCGAGTGCCAAACTATGCAGTTGACTGGATGCCGTGTTATGCGAAACTCCAACGGCACGCAAAAAGCACAGCAGCCGCAACAACAACAACAACAACAACAACAACAATAGCAGTAACAACAACAATAGCAACAATAGCAACACTAGCTACAATAGCAACACTAGCCACACCAGGAGCAACAGCAGCAGTAGCAACAATTGATTGAAACAAGCTGCCAGATAAAGGCATACGGCCTAAGCCCCTCTCATTTTCTCTCTCTATCTTTCTCTCCCTCTCTCTTTCTCTCTCTATCTTTATCTCCCTTTCTCTCTCTTTCTCTCTCTCTCTATCTCTCCCTCTCTCTCTCTCTCGCTCACGAAACACAAACTCACAATGGTAGCAATGCGAGACAACGAGCACCGAAAATTGCATGTCCTTTTTTGTGCTCAGGGCCCAGAGCAGGGCCTGAGAGATAGAGATAGAGAAACATTGAGCACTTGAATGATTGACTGAGTGAGCGAGTAAGAAAGTGAGGGAGCTGCAGTAAACTGTACTAAACAGCAACACCAACGGAACCTTCTCTCTCTCTCTGTCTCTCTCTGTGTCTCTGTTGCCTTAGTCCCTGCTTACCCACAAACAAAATGCTCAATACTATGAACGGAACTGAACCGCACCGAACTGAAACGTAACGAAATGAAAACAATGAAAATTCGATGGAAAAACGCACATGAAAGGCCAGCACATTTGAAAGGCTGGCGTATACGGGCTCAGCGGCAAAGGCCAGAGTATCCGCACTCTCTTCCACTGTATGATAGATTTGTAGTATCTGTGAAGTAGTTCAAAACAAAAGGGAAATCGAATTTAGTATATATGTATAATGGTAATGATTACAAACGATTAAACACATTTAATTACAAGACAATGCTTTAAATTAATCTGTATTCTGTGATAATATTTGACGAAATAAACTTAATTGGTAGATTTAAACTTTGATCGGCAGTTGTAACATTTTTGGTTAAATATTTGCTTCGTCGCATTTCTGTAGTCAGGTCAAATCTCCGTAATGTCAAATCCCTGCCAAGTCGAATTTAAGTAAGGTCTAAATTTGGTTGAATATCTGCTAGGTCGAATCTCTTATATATCGAATATCTGCTAGTTCGAACTTTTGCAAAGTTGAATCTCTGGCAAGTCGAATCTCTGGTAGATCGAATCTCTTATATCAAATCTCCGTTTGGTCGAATCTCTGTGAAGTTAAATCTCTCGTAGGTCGAATTTCTTGTGGGTTGCACTTTTGCTAGGTCGAATCTTTGCAGGATAGTAATTCAGCTAGGTCGAATTTCTGCAAGGTTGAACTTCTGCAAGGTCGCATAGCTCAAGCCCCTTTACTTTTATGACCACACAAGACAGGAAACAGAACACAGAACAGGGGTAAGTGCTAATATATTTCATTCAAATTCCACACATTTATCATTTTTTTATTTTTTTTATATGAAACATAGCTAAGCTGTAAATAAAAAATGGGGCAGTGAAGCAGTGACTCACCCTGGGATGACGAAAGCGTTCCAGTGTTTTTACGGAGCCCTTGAGCAGCTCCGTAATGGTCTCCTTGCGCCGGGGCTTGTGCAGTTTCTCAGCCACCTTCTTCTCGAAGATGAACACAGAACATTCCTGCGAAATGGAAAAGGGTATACAGAGGGTAGGTATACATACATATGTCATTAGTTGGTAGGGGAACCGTTTCAGTTGTTATTGTGTTGTCTTGCCTTGTTGTCGCTCTTGCGATAGCCATCGTGTATGCGCCAGACGAGCTCTGGTCCGGCACAGGCGATGGGTTTCCCAATCTCAAAGTATTGCGTTATGGGATTGCCCTCGGCGACATTCTGCGTGGACGTGGACGCAGCCACATTGGTGCTCTTGAACTTGGCGAACATTGTGCCAGCTGGCATACCATCGATTAGCTTGGAGAATACATTCGAGAAGCTGCCCTGACGCTTACAATGTGGCACGCTACTGCTGCTACCACCTATCGTTGGAGCCGAGCCGCTGCCAGTGGCCTGTAGGGTGTTCTCACTGGCTGTGGCTGCTGCTGCTGCTGCCGCTGCTGCTGCGCCTGAGACGCCACTGATGGAGAGCCGTTCGCGTATGCTGATTCCCAAGCTGCTGGCTGTTGTGCCTGGTGCAGCTCCTGCTGCTGCTGATGTTGCAATTGGTGCGCTTCTGTCCTGGGGCAAGGACCTGGCTAGCAGACCAACAGCACCGACTCCCAAGCCCACACCGTTATACGTATCGCATTTGGCGGTCGCCACGTTATCGCCGTAACCATTCACATCCCCGAGAACGGCACCACCGCTGGAATACTTGCGCGTATGACTGGCCGCACCGCTGGTGGAGCTGCCGAGTGTACTGTGACCTAGCTCGAGTATTGTGCTGGCGCTGCGATTACGCGCCGCTGCTGCATTGCCCACACCAATACCAATGCCACCACCACCACTACCACCACCGGGTCCCAGTCCAATGCCCACGCCACCAACGCCCACACCCACACCGACACCGACACCTGCACCACCCGTAGCACTGCCTGTGCCGTACACAACACCACCGCCGGCCTGAGCCTGCTGCTGCTGGCCAGCTCTGGCTGGTGAACCCGCTGCCACCGCTGCCGCTGCCACTGCACCACCGCCGGGCGTTATTCCAACAGCGCTGCCACTGCGACCGCGTTGCACCTCCTCGACACTATCCAAACGTGAAAAAATTCTGGCCGCCGTTGTTGCCGTCTTCAGTCAGCCCACTCAGCCTCTAGTTCTTGTGTTGCACTCGAACGCCTTCCGCTACCGTTGACAGTTAACCGTTACCAGTTACCAGTTACCAGCTACCACTTTACAGTTATCGTTAGGGCAGCCGTTATCCGTTATCCGTTGCCCGTTAATGTTAATGTTAATGTTGGTCGTTCACAAAGTAGCGTAGAGTTTCGCCTTAGAGTCGGCTGTTATATGAGTCCACTTCAACCTTAAGCTGTTCAAAGAGTAGAAGAGAAAGAGAAAGAGAAAGAGAAAGAGAGAGAGAGAGAGAGAAAGAGAAATTTCATTTTAATTGCGGTCACTTCACATGCCTCACACGCATCGTTGAGTCATAGAGGCGGCTCGGTTAACGTTGCTGCCACTCAAAGGCCATTTTATGTTTACCCTCTATACGGTTATTTTTCAACTGGGTGTACTATAATTTATGCATATTTTGTATGGCAAATGCATTTCATTAACAAAATTGTATAAACTTGTGTAGTTTTTGCCCTATAAACAACAACCGATCGCATGCGATAACAGTTTTAGTTATAAACAGTGTGTACACAGCTGTTGCTGTTACTCTGCTCTTGCTCTCTTAATCTGTTAACAGCATGGGCTGCAGCTGTAAGTGTTGTTTCGATTCTGCAAATGGTGTTCAGCTGCGACTTAGACAGTACTAGGCGCTCTTTTGCAGCTGCTCTCTTATTAACAACATTAACAACAACAACAACCCTCTACGTAGCTGCAGTTGCTCTCTTACTCTGTCTGTTAATAGCGTGGCCTGCCTCTTTTGCTTCTCTTAATGGCGCTCAGCTGCTCTCTCGCTCTCTTGCTTGGCAAATGGCCGCCGATCGCTCAGCTGCTGAGCGCAAAACAACTCTGTTAAAGCAACTGCAGTTGCTCTCTCACTCTAATACAGCTGCAGCTGCTCTCTCACTCTGTCTGTCAAGAGCATGGCCTGTTGGTTATATGGTTATGTTTTTTTTAATGGCGCTCTGTTGCTCTCTCGCTCTCTTAATTTGCAAATGGCCGCTCAGCTGTTGAGCGCAAAACAACTCTGTCTAAATTGCCGTAGAAATTTGTAATTTTTATAGGATATTTTGTGCGTCATGTAAAACGTGTTGAATGCGTTAAATACGGGTATCTACTTATTTTGCACTGGCAATTAATGCGCTTATTGCCGGTCTGACTTTTATGTTAAATTTATATTCGTTTTCATGGTGTTCATTCGACAGCTTCACACAAAACTGCACAATTAAAAAGTTAAATGAGCTCAGAGCCTTCATTCAATTTGTGTGCGTACGTGAGAGCGACAGTAAGAGCGCGCGACTGTGTGTGTGTGTGTGCGCGCTTGTATGTGTGCGTGTGTGTGTTTTGATGTGAATGAAAATGCGCTTAAGAGAGTTTAATCTCTTTATTAATTGCTTTAAGAGGCACACAAATATATGGCTTTGTTTCTCTTTTATGTTTTGCTGTTCTTACATATTCATATTGTAATTTAGCCGAAGTGCAAAAAAAATTTAGTTGATATTTACTAAACACTCCCCTCTCCCCTCTGTCTACTGACACCTACCAAATGAATTATTCAGTGCACAGGAAATGGCAAATACTTTGAACACTGTTTATTTGACTCTCCGACTAACTGTCTATCCGACTCTCCTTCTGTCCGAATGTCTGAGCTCCATTGATGGCCACAAATTGACTTGAGAGCATGAGACTGGGCCAAAGTTGCAAGGCCAAAGCAAGTTGAAGGGGTGGGGAGAGAACTAAACTAAAGTTAAACTAAGAGTATTTAGCACAAAATATATATATATATATATTGAGCTGCGTTCAATTTTTCGTGCATGAGCAAATATACACTCGTAAATAAAGTATGAACTGAAACTCGGAAAACTTGTAGCATCCGCGGAGCTTCCGAGTGCCTAAAAGCATTGCCCCAAAGGAGGCGCATGAACAAAGAGAATGCGAGCTAAAGGTAGAGAGACTGTAAGACAGACAGACAGACAGGCAGACAGACAGACAGACAGACAGATAGTAAGACAGAGAGACAGTGAAACAGTTTGAAGCATGCAAGGGGAATACCCAATATCAAGCGATATATTGGGTCAACAGTTGAAAAGAAGCTTTAAGCCCAGAACGAAACATGAAAATAAAACAGCAAATGGCTTAAATATTTATGTGGCATTGGCAACCCTGGTGCGGCTCAACTCTAACTTTAAATGTTCCCTCAAATCGCATTACGACTTAAACAAAGTACGAACATACACACGCACATGTATATATACATATATATACATGTATACATGTATGTAGTTTAGCCTTTTTGCCGCTAAGCCTCAA
Organism: Sphaerogastrella javana; assembly: GCA_037040025.1. Taxonomy (NCBI): domain Eukaryota; kingdom Metazoa; phylum Arthropoda; class Insecta; order Diptera; family Drosophilidae; genus Sphaerogastrella; species Sphaerogastrella javana. The sequence continues at coordinate 6,619 of JBANCZ010000297.1, read as the reverse complement.
AATCAATTGGAGGCTTTATATATTTAGTATGGCATATAAAGCCTAAAGCCAGCGTGAATTATCCTTAAATCCCTGGCATTTTACCGTTGCTAATGTTAAAAAAAATGTTACATTTATATTTAGATGTGATATTTAATAAGATGATTGATTTATTGCATGCCCACCAAATTGACAGTAACATGAAAAAACTCTTCCTATTCAAATACTCTTTATATATGATAATACATAGGGTATATGCCAAGGGAATCTATGGCTTTAAAAATAAAATTCCTCTATTTAAAATAAAAATTGTTTAAAATAAAAATGTTTAAACATATTTTTATCATAATAAATTTATTTAAAACGAAATTATTTTAATTTTAAGAAGTTTTTTATAAAAATGAAATTATTTTAATATTTTTTATTATAAAAAATTTATTGAAAATTAAATTATATTAATTTAAATAAATTTGTAACAAAAATGAAATTATTTAAATATTTTTGAAAATGAAATTATATTATATTTAAATAAGTTTTTAATAAAAATCAAATGATTTAAATATTTTTTATTATAATTAATTACCTTAAAATAACAAATATATTTTATAATCAATTTATTTGAAATGAAATTATTAAAATATTTATATTATAATAAATTTATCTAAAAGAAAACCTATTAAATATTTGTTATTTCAGTAAATTTACTTAAAATATTTATAAATATTCAAAATATTTTAAAATTTACATTTGTTATTATAATGAAATAATCTAAAATTAAATAATTTCAATAAATGTTTAAAATATATTGATTGTTTATTAAGCGTTTTTTTCTGATTTGGTCGTGCACACTCGACTGTTGATTGCTTATTTTTAACTGACATTTAAGCCCTGCTTCTAAATGAACTCAAGGTTAATCCCAACATGTTGACGTTAGCAAAGGTCACAAAAATTATACAGATAATTAGATCAAATTGACAGTAGCTATAAATTAACAAAATTATATATATGCAATTTAATTTTTATATGTATCATATATACAATATAATATAATATATATCAAATTTAATGCCACATTAATTTCGCTTTGAAATCTAATCAAAAAATGAGCTTAAATAATGCTGCGCAGTAAATTAAAACTCATGCCGATAAAACAAAAAAAAAGGAAAACCTGAGTAGCAGTGAAATTCAAGTAAATTTGTTGCTTTATTGTAACGGTTCTTGTTGTTGCAAAATGTGAAAAATTAACGCTGTTTTTTCAATGTTCAGCCATTGGAGATGCTCTTTAATCAGTGCACAGACAACATTGCAAAAAAATATATATTCAACAGTAGGGACTGACACGACAGTAGGGACCCTGTGTTTCGTATATTCGGAACAGAATAGTATTTTTCGAACAGTATAGTGTTTTTGGGGCAGTATAGTATATACATTCTAGTATAGTTTTCCGTTGTGAAGTGTTTTCGTTGCAGTAGAGTAAAATCAATAATCAATCAATTTTCTAATTACTATCGATAATCGATATTGGTAATAGATATCGATAATCGATTAAAAAGTAAGTGTGTAATATAATTTTGGATATATATTCCAGAGCACAAAGTTATACCTTTAAAATTTGAATATGACTGCACAAACTTAATAGACCCTTTTGTGATTTTAAAACAAAGGGTCTAAAATGAAAAAAAAAAAAAATCTGAGAAAATATTTACATAGGCCCCATAGGCAGCTGTTCATCAAAAAGTGAGGCTGTTGATGATTTTGCTGCTGTTGATGTTGTTGTTGCTGTTAATGTTGTTGATGCTGGTGTTGCGCATAATGATGGAGTTCGTAATAAATATCAATTGCAAAAAATTAGCGTAAATTTGAGATTTTCAATTCGAATTTGAATTTCTCAAATGCGGACACGTAGCAATACTCCCCTATCCCAAAAATAATATAAATAAAAAACTCTGAAAATTCACACCAGCCGAAAGGCACGTAGCCATGGCAAAATGAGTAGATTGAATGAACTGAGAGACTGAGAGAATGAGAGACTGTGAAGATTGAAAATCTGAACGATTGTACAGCTGAGAGACTGAAAAGCTGAGATTAAAAAACTGAAAGATTGAAAAGCTGAGAGATTGAAATGCTGAGAGATTGAAAAGCTGAGAGACTGAAAAGCTGAGAGACTGAAAATCTGAGATATTGAAACGCTGAGATATTGAAAAGCTGAGAGATTGAAAAGCTGAAAGATTGAAAAGACTGAGTGAAAATTCGTCGAGCCACGGGTCACTTTTATTGATTTGTGTGTGTGTGTGTGCAGACAAAATTCAATGATGAAAACGAAAAGCGTTAACAAAACACAAAGCACAAACAAACGAAATGAAAGGAAAGTAAAGGAAAGGAAATGAAACGAAAGCGACGAAATGTGTAAGGCACAAAGCGCGAAAATTATTTTCGTTTTTATCATGTGCGAGATGTCATTGTTGTTGTTGCTTTTGTTGTTGCTTTTGTTACTGTTATTATATTTGACAATTTGGCATATAGAAATAATATATATATAAACACACACACAAGCACATATGGTAAACATTGTGTGTGTGTGTGTGTGTGTGTGTCTGGGTTTGTGTGTATCTAAGTCTGCGTTCAACAAGCTTTCCGAGTTTAATATTTTTAGCCCAAAGCCAAACGAACAGCGGCAAAAGCAACCCAGCAACTAAGCCAAAATGTATCTAAGCGCTAACTGAAGACAAACACACATACAGAGACCACACACACACACTCTCACAATATAGCAGACACACCACAAAACACACACACGCACACACACACGCACATACAGACCCGCTTTGACAAAGGCCAAAATAAATGTTGGCTCACGTTGAGGCACAAACACACACTCACACTCACACACACGAATGTCTCAATTAAAAAAAAAGACAGCCAAGTGATGGTCCTTCTACACACACACACACACCCACACCCTCACACACTCACACACATGTAGGAGCAACAGCTGTGGCAGTGCGAGTCCGTCTGGCACATGTTGCCTTCGTTTGGCTTTTGCCTCATTTATTGTTCGCTGTGGCAAAAAGAACAAAAGCAACAAACTGATAAACGGCACTCGCTGTCAGTTGGCATTCCGCCCCTCCCTCACCACTCACTCTCATTTATCTCTCTCTCTCTCTTTCTCTTAAATACACACAGGTATAAACACATTTATAAACGAGGTGCAGCCATAAACAAAGGCGCTGCCAATGAGCCTCATAACTCATAAGCAAGTGCTTCATGCTTTCAACAGCATTTTGAAACATTTATTTGGTATATAAAGTCTTAAACTAATTGCCAATTGCTGCATTCGTGTGCTTAAAGTTAGATGTGGCATGCGTGAAGAAAGAATTTCAATAAATGAAGCACGCACACACGATTATGTTAGTATTTAACATTAACAGAATTCATTAACATTTCAGTTATGTTTACATTAACAGTAACATTAAGAGAAACAATAACAACAATAATATAAGTTAAATCAACAGAAACATTTGCTGTTAAACAGTTACAGCAACAATAACAGTAACAGTAACAGCATCAATAACAGTTTCTGAGCAGTAACAGTAACAGCATCAATAACAGTTTCTGGGCAGTAACAGTAACAGTTTTTGCGCAGTGACAGTAACGTTTCTGGGCAGTAACAGTAACAGTATCACTAACAGTAATAGTAACAGTGGCAGTAACAGTAATAGACACACTAACTGTAACAGTTTTGTAAAAGTAACATAATAACATATTGTTATTAAAATAACATATTGTCATTAAAATAACATTGCATTAACATAAAATTAAATTAGGATAATTCAAAATGAAATTAAGAGAATAATAGAATAACATAAACACTTTATAATATACAAAACTATTAACAATAACATTGACATAGTTTTCAAAATATCCATTATGAGTCTACTTGTAATAATACATTTTTATGGATAATTTAACAGAACAATCGAAGCAGCCCTCGCTTTTCCATATGCACATATACATGACTTTCATGTGCGCATAACGACCACAATAAGCAGTCATAAGCATAACAAATGCACACCCACACACACACTCACACACACACACACCAACACACACAGCTACACTCACCGGCAGTGATATAGTTGTGGCAGAACTTTGATTTCGTGCTCCATATGCGCTCAGTGTATTCGCTGTTAGTGTATCGTCGTGGCATTACGCATACGCAGCGTAGGCCACAACGGGCTATTGCATTGTTAATTATGTGCTCAAAGCGATTCGCTTGAGTTGCTGATTGTCAATTCTGGGCTCAACGCATTGTTGGCAGTACAATTGGGAGAGAGAGAGAGAGAGAGGGAGAAAGACAGAGAATAACAGAGAGAGAGAGAGAGAGAGCGGTATAATAATACATATATGTTTTGTCGCTCTCTAAAAGCATTTGATAAGGGTCACAGAGCTTGGCCCGGCCATTCAGGCAGCACTTAAAGATTTAGACATTTGACAGTTGGCCTTACGCTAGTTAAGATGTTAGACAAAGCGAATGAGAGAATGGGAGAATGAGAGAAAGTCAGAGAGTTAGAGCAAAGAGCATGAGAGCGAAAAGCGAAAAGCGTGAAAGCGCGAGCATACATTTGCATATTACGCATACGGCGTGTGGAACGTGCCACAGCGTCCAATGGGAATGGGATTGGGTTTATGGGGCAGGTGTGTGTTTGTTTGTGTTGTTGTTGTTGTTGTTGTTATGGCATTTGGGTTGGGTTGATTGTGCCTGTGGCCTCTGTGTGTATCTCTGTTGCTGGCACTGTTGCTATAACGGCTGCTTAATTAAATCTTTTGCATAATTTGTTTAGTTATCCCCCGTAGTATGCACTTGAAAATTGAATGGATTTTCCCTTTGGTTTATCTGTGTGTGTGTGAGCGTGTGTGTGTTTGAGACAAACAAAGGCATTCAGTCAAGTGTTGCAGACGAGCTGCGGTAATTGAATTGCTTCTAACTGCAAATGCAGGCAGACAGGCAACAATCGTGCCATAATTATACTACCATATATAGCCCGCCAAGGGCTCTAAATTTCTTGTTCAAATCAAATTAGCAGTCCCCCTCTCCCCCTCTATCCACAAGAACAAAGACAGCGGTTGAATGGCTTTAAGCAAAGCTAATTATGCTCCACACACGCAAAAACTAAAACAATAAACAACAACTCAATGCCGCAGAAATAGCACTTGACCAGCTTTCATCGCCAGCCTTCATCTCTCATCTCTTGGCTCTCAGCTTTCATCTACAGCTGTAACTAAGCCCCGAAATTAGGCTGCCTTTTCGGCCATTGGCTTTGACTGCTTGTTGCTCTTCCGCTTGCTTGGCCACAATCTGTTTGGCCGTGCAGCCTAATTGCTTGGCCATATATGCGCCAGGCGTCCAATACTCACACGTCTCACTGCTCCTCAGTGCCTCTGAATATCTTAATATATATATGTACACATATGTTTGTTTACCCAGCAGAAGCTGGTAATCAGTTTCCAATAAGTATGTATGCTGCACGCTCTCAACTCTCTAGACTTCATTCCCTACACTTCACTGTCTTTACTTTACTCTGTTGACTACACTTTCAGTTCTTGGTATTCAATGTTCAGCGTTTCGTTTATTTTGGCCCTGTGCCTATAAAACAACAAAGGATCTATTAGATTTATGAAAAGTAGAAAGGCTGAAGCAAGTTGGAACGTTAAGGCTTTATACTGTACATTTATTATATTATCGATAAACGATTATTGATATCAATAATTGATTTAAGTAATCAAAAGCAATTATTGATACGATTTCAATCAATATAAGCTTTACATGACTTATCTATATCAATTACTAAAATGATTTATTGATAAGAATTAACTATATAAGTTGTAAATATCAATTATAGATCCAAGTTATCGATACAAATTGTTGTAATTGATTATAGAAAATAACAAAAATGCTACATCAATATGATTCATCGATATGAATTAACGATTTTACATGTAAATATCAATTATAGGTCAAAGCAACGACTATAAATTATCGAAATTAATCTTGGAAAATACCAAATGCACCATATCTATATCGATTGTCTATCCGAATTATTTAAAAACGATAATCTTTACTATTCTCAACGGAAAATGCAATTCTGTGACGATATTAATCTATTGTTTCGAACATATGAACTGTCAGGTACCATCCCTACTGCTTAATATTTTTCTACTCTCGCTGTGTTGCGTATTTAAGGGCTTAAACCTTCAGCAACAAACAGCGTAAATGTTTTACCACTGGGGGCCTATTATAAGGCAGCCTGGAGCGATTTTCTACTGGCTCAGCCGCAGCTTTTTATTATGAATCTGTGTCTGTAGGTCTGTCTGTCTGGACGTCCGCCTTTCCGCCCGTCTATCTATCTGTTTGTCTGCTTATATATTTTTTTTCTGGCTGACTTGGGCTGAAATTTAATTTAATTACTGATTAGTGCACACGCCGACATGAATTTCAATTTGCATAAACATATGGCGTAAATGACATTAATTACAGCAGCTGCATAGCAATAGGCCCTAAATAATAACATATTTAACCTGCACACACACACACATACACATGCACATATATATATATATATATATATATCTAGCTATCATC
>JBANCZ010000296.1:27929-42960 GCA_037040025.1 Sphaerogastrella javana | reverse complement strand
TGCATACACAACGTAGTTTGGGTGTGTTCGCCAGAGCGCGACAGCAACAGATGACTTAATTGCTGTTCTCACTTGTTCATGTTATCGAAATCGCAATCGAAATGTATAAAATGCTGCAGAATGCAAATACAATCAGCTCAATTTACAAATTAAAAGTGAAACATAAGCAAATGTATATTTATGATTATCTATCAAACTCTGTAACTGTAATATAATATTCAAATAAATGCATTTAATTTAAACTCGCGCTATTGTACACTATCAAAATATCGATAGATATGGCTAGCCTAATACAACAGCTGTTATTGCCTATTTGCTTGGCTGTCAAATACATTGCTGTGGCTATTGGTGTCCATTGTCCGTTGTTTGTTGTCTGTCTCTTGGTATCATGTTGTAAATGAAAATATTTATGCTAATATGAAAACCAGCGTGATGTATAATATGGCGCCAACTAGGCCTGGAGTTGATATTGACGATGACATGGCAACGTTATTGATTCAACGACACTCGAAATTTGTTTACACTCACAATATCAACTTGACGCCAAGTAAATCCTAAATGAAATCTTAAATCTGAAATCTGAAATAGAAGTCGTTCTATATATATCTATATATATTTGTTATATTCATTTTATCAGGTTCAAACGAAAATGGATAATGATGATGACATCGAAGCCGAAAATGGCAATACGGAAGTCGAGTCCTTTGGAGATGATGAAGTTGAAACCAATTCGGAAGCGGAAGAAGAAGGTGTCGGCGAGATCGATAGCTGGGAATCGTTTGAGGCGCATGTGGGCGCGCTTGTTGCCAACGAGAAATGTGATAAGACGGTGAAGGCGCTGGATGAGCGCCGTCAAAATATAATGCAACATACGCGAGAAGTGCAGCATGAAACGCCTAAATCGTTTGCGGAACGCTCGTTAGCTCAAAGGAGCAAGATTGATCAGCAGCTGGAGATGTCGAGCAGTCGCCTTGGACAACTTGTACGTTTTGGCAATGAGCTAGTTACCAATATACGCGTGGCGAATGAGCGCCGGGAGCTTGATCGTCGCTTGTTCGAGGCATCGCGTCAGCAAGATATGAAACGCAATCTGGATGGTGAGAATATTGAAGCCATGGCCGAGTTTGATGACATCAAGGCGCGCTGGACCGAGTTGAATGAAATCAACGAGCCCATGATGCTCTGGGATCAGATCGAGGATCAAAAGAAACGCATTGCTGCAATCATGGCTCGCAAGGATGAAATGATAACCGCCTGCCAGGAGGAGGTCGATCGCATGAATGCCAAATATGAATTCGATCGCCAACGTCAGGCAGCCGATCTTTGCTGCCTGGTGGAGCGCGTCGATAATCAAGTAGAGACGCTCAAGGAGGCATACAAGCGTCATTTGGAAATACTCTGTAACACTGTCGAGGATGAACGCTTGGCTTTTTCGCAGAACGCTGCCGAGAAGTGGCGCAGTTTCTTCAATGCGCTTAATACCAATTTCGATGAGAAGTCCAAGTTGTTGCGTGTGCGCGAACAGTTCTATTCGTTGCAGACCGAGCTGCTGCAGGACTCACAGGATGAGCTGACCAAGCAGACGCGTGTCCGCCTCGAAAAGGAATGCGAACGTCTCGAACTTGAACTACGCCGCACCAGGGACAATGTACTGATGAATTCCGAGAAGCTTGACTATAACTATCAGGTGTTGCAGCGGCGCAACGATGAGAATACCATCATTACGAATCAGCAGAAACGTCGTGTTGCACGCCTCCACGAGGCTGTGGCCCGCACCAGACGCAACTTCAAGCAGGTTTACCACAGCGGTAAGCGCACCATCTTGAAACTGACCAACGAAATCCAGCAGCTGCATGGAAGCATTAGCGAAATGGAGGCCAAGGCACTGCACACACGCAACATCAATCGGGAGAAGTTCAATCGCGTATGGAACATCAATTATGAGGAAATAACGGATCTATTGACGCGCATCTTTGAGATTGATCGTGTGCTGCACGAGCAACAGCTAGTGATGCCATGGAAGATGCCCAATATCCACATCGAGAACATTAATAAACCCGCACCGAAACGCACCGTCAACATAATGGATAGTATTGAGCGCCGTTTCGGCAAGCTGCCAAAGAAATATGGTGGATCTGGTCAAAGTCAGGCAGCCGAAACGGAAAAAGCACGTGGACCAACGCTAGAGCTGCCACCGGAATCGGCACGACTCATGCGCAATATATTGCGCAAACTGGCTGATCGTGGTGGATTCTTGATTGAGGAGCGATTACTTAAGATACTAAAGCCGTATTCGGAAAAGGAGCAGACAATGGTGCGCATCGACAATATATTTGCTGCATTGCGTATTCGAAATTTGGATCATGTTATGGAATTGACCAGAATCTTTGAACCCTATACATATTGTCCCACCTGCCAGCCAGCTGGCCTCAGTCCCATGAAGTGTGCCGAGGTATTTTTAAAGGATCAGAAACAGACGCGTTCCCTCAAGTTGGGCGATGTTGATAATCTGGATTCGGCTTTGCTCAAGGGCAAAGGCGATGCACCCACATTTCTGGTGAAGGACTTCAATGCCAAGACATCCTGTCCGAATCATTATTTGGTTATGGAACCGGCACTTGTGCTCCATGCCATGAATCTATATACAAATCAAAAGCATAAGCAAAAATATGGTAGCTCCTCGGACACTAGTTTGGAAACTGAGGTCATCCAATTCAATGATAAGGAAATTCAAACCTTTTGGCGCCAATACACCAACATGTTCCCCGCCTCTAAGACCCATCTGTGGAAGACACTGGAGCATGGTCTCAATCATTATGTCGAGGTCCTAAAGATGCGCACCCAATACGATGCCGAAGTCGTGTTTCTACGCCGCCAAAACGAGGAACTGCGCCATCTCCTTCAAAAGTTCAAGGTCTAAACGCAGCGCATGGCTCCTGGACTTCAGTTTATCCATATCCTATTAGTTTTAATTGTTTATCTCGAAGCTGTATTAAATTAAATTAAATTGAATTGTATGCAACATATCTATTCCCTTACAATTATCTATGTATTACGTGTATCTAAAGTTTTATCTACATCATACCCAATTTACTGAACTGTTCCCAAACTTTTCAATAATGTATACTATACTATTAACAGTAGTATTTGTGCATGTGGCATCTCCAATTGTCGTCCGACTATAGCTATTTCTTTCATTTTTTTTTCCTGTTTCCTTGTGCTCCTCTTTTTCGTGTGTGTCTGTATGTACTTTCGTCTCGCTCTAACCAATGTTACCCTAAGTACAACGGGCTTCATTGTACACTTTGGACAGTTAGTTGAAATCTTCACCTTCACCATCCCATATATCCCATAATACACTGTGCAACAAATTGCATCGAATTTATTATTAATAGTGAAATCTGTTGGAAATATTGGTACATACACCACAAACAAAGATTTTATTCTAAAAATAGATATTCTAATTATATATATTGATTATCTAAATTTGTTAATTCAGTTTAAAACACAAGCTATTCTTAATTTCATTGCGATTTTTACAAGCTTAATACCGAATTGTGCAGCCTAGTGTTATCTACGGTTCTCTTGGGCCACATGTCGATAAAGTTTTGTTTCTACTTGACAGAAGGTTAACTGCCCATAAAACATATACATACACACATACACATATGTGCATACAAAGGCATGCATAAATACATACATATGTACATACACTAATGTATGTATGTATGCATGTTGGTAAATTGGTAATAACTACGGAGAGACACCGTATAGTATAGAGGTCTATATGGTATAATATCATAAACGAGCGTCAGCTCTCCCAAGTTTAAGTGGTTCAAAGTGCGCGGGCCGCAAATGCGAGGCGTTTGAAATCAACAGAAGTAATAATAACAATAATAATAAAAAAAAAATATATAATTGAAATGTTTAAAGTGCAAATAAAATTACAGTATGAACGGCAGCAGCAGCAACAACAACTGAAACAATAATTAATGTTGCATTTATCGATTGGTTTTATTATACGATAAACGAATAAACAAAGTACAAAAACAATAACAAAATAAAAACAAACCAACAAAAAAAAAGAAACGACAAGTCGCCTCGATTCTACAGTTTTTTTTTTTTATAGTCAAAACAGTAATCTTATCGCCGTTAAACGTATAACGTAACAATTAGAGAACAGCGATCGATCGATCGATCTAAAGGTCTCGATTGAGACCAAATCGCGGGTATAGCTGAATCGACGCTGGGGACGCCACTTGACAAACATGCGAGAATCGCGTCAGTTGCAAGCAGCTCAATATCCTACACCGCCATCATCCTCCGCTTCGATCTCTTCCTCACCATCCCCATCGCCAACGTCTGGAACTGCTGATCAACTGCTGCTGATCACAGACGACAGCTATGCTGACTGCCTAACGGCGCAGGATGTTCAGCTGTTCGGACAGCTGGGACAGCTGGACCATCTGCATGATCTGGACACCGACTTGGATCAAGTGCACACCGAAAAAGATGCGGTATGTTTATCTGGACTTTCATATTAACATAGTTTATGTTATATTTGAAAACTATAGACAACCTATTCAAGGTATTTGTATGCACCCCTAATTCCAGCCATCTAAAATGATTCTTTTACCATTACTAACAGTAATAATATTTTATAATATCATATTTATAGGACTCAGTTAGACCCAGTGTTTAAACAACACTGGTGGGTCTGTAAACTGTGTGTCAAAATGTGTGTAATAGGCAGAAGGGTTCGTTAAAGAACCCCTAAAATATATATCAGACGAGTTGATTGGATACCAATTATCTATATTAGTTATCGAAATCTGGTATCGAAAATACCATACAGCACCAATAATACTATACTATACTATAGAATATAATGCTCTACTGAAAATTCAATGATGTTCCGAAAATTTTGTAGTGTACCGAAAATACGAAGCACCAAGTACCTACCTCCCACCAGATACCGTCCTATTGTTGGATATTTTTATATATTCCATTGAATCTGCAGTAACATTATCCATAAAGTGAGCTTTTCTATAGCTTTAAAGCTTTCGTAAAACAGACCTTAGTTTATAAGCGCAGCTTTTAATAAGTTCTAAGTTTATTTGCAACGCATTATGACCATATGATCCTTCTTGCAGAGCCCAACTACAACGGTGGCACAAGTGAAACCAAAGCGAAGGACAACCAGCAAAGGATCTGCCAGGAATATATGTGATGTGTGCGATCGATGTTTCAGCGATGCCTATACCCTGCGCATACACAAGATGACGCACACGGACGAACGACCACACGTGTGCGAGGTGTGCGGCAAGGGCTTCTGTCAGTTGAACAAATTGCGTATGCATTCGGTTATCCATACGGATGAACGACCGCATGCGTGCGATATTTGTGGCAAGAGCTATCGATTCGCCAACTATTTGACTGTGCACCGGCGTTTGCACACGGGCGAGAAGCCGTACAACTGTACGGCTGTTGGCTGTGGTATGTCCTTTCACTCGGTGCACGCGCGCCGCATGCATCTCAAGCTGCGACATGCGAAACGGCAGCAGGATTACGAACAGGACCCTCCGCCGGTGGCAACAACAACGGCCGGAGAGCAACTGGTGGATCTACAGTGGAATCAATTGGAGCATAATTCAACAGCATCGTTGAGCTATACCTGCCCCATCTGTGGTCGAATTTTAACAGATCAATGCTATTTAAATACGCATCTGAAGCGTCATTATAATCAACGGGATTTCGCCTGCCCGTACCCCAAGTGTGGCAAAAGGTTCTTTAGCTCCTCGGAGCTGAATCATCATCAAATTGCCCACACGCGACTCCGTCCATATCGTTGTTCGATCTGTTCTTCCTGTTTTCTCCGCAAATCGAATTATAAGCAACATCTGAAGCTCCACAAAGCTGATTAAAAAAAAAAAAAAATAACAAGACTTTGATCAATATTTTTTTTATTATTACTTTTAAATATAAGATTTATTTAAATATACGATTTATACATAGAATTTTTTCACTTTTTTTTTGTTTTGTTTTGTTTTGTTTTTGCATTTAGTTTATAAAGTTTATCTTTAGACGCATGCTGCTTGTATGTTTATAAGATAGACATATACATATATATATGTATGTTCATATATATATATAATAATTGGTATTTGTATCGCCTTTTTGCTTATTGTGTTTACGCATCTACATGTATGTATGTATGTATGTATGGGTAGAGTCTGTTTGATGTATTATATGCATAATTAATTTGTATGTATGTATGTATGTATGTATATTTATTGGTTTCTCAGTTTTCTCAGTTGCTTCTTCAGTTTCTCAATTACAGTTACATTTCGTATTTGTTTTGTGTTTGCATTTTGCGTTTTCATATTTTCTTTTGTTCCAGTATTCATAGTTTTGGTTCTCTTCAATATGTTTTGATATCTATTTGTCAATCTTAATTTTAACATTACATCTTGTGACAGTTTTTTTTTTTTAGCAAAAATATGTATGTATGTATGTCAAGTACATAGTATGTATATGTGCTTTTGTATTCTAGCCCTAGCACGTACATATAGAATATAGACAAAAAGCGAATTGAAATAAAAATCACAAAAGATAAGGATAAAGATAACAACAAAATGCAGAAACAAAACATACATTGAATGCAGACTAAATTACAGAGTTGTACAACACTGAACTGAACTGAAATATATCATTTGACCGCAGGGCTTTGCCAGCCAGTGATGCCAATTTGTTCTTTTTCCGGACAGATCAACCTGGTTCTCAGCGTTTTCAGTCGAAACAGAGGGAAACTCAAACATCCTCTATCCGAAAATTGTGTTTCGAATTAAATTTAATATTGTAAGGGATTTCAATTGACAGTTTAGACAGTCGCTTGGAAGCTAAAACTTTGTTATTTCTGGATACATAAGCAAGATCTTGAAGATTGGATGGGCCAAAGGGCATATTAAGTTGTCTAGAATGATATACTTTTGACCTATATTTCTATATATATTTTTGTTTTAATGTACATTCAGTTTTTCTGATTTCTTCTTGCCATTTTGTTCTCATTTTTCGAAAAATAATTGGCATCACTGTCGACCGCCCACTGACACTGGATACTAGGGCGCTACATGTTCATTTGTATGTATGTATGTATGTATGCATGTGTATGTGTGCATGCATGTGAGTCTGTCAGTATCTCTCTTGTTGATTGTGTGTGTGTGTGTGTGTGTGTGTGTGTGTGTGAGTAAGAGAAGAACAAATTACAAAATATAGTATAGCGATAAATACAATAAGAAATTGAAACTTAACTTTAAAACAAATGAATTGTATAGTTTTCTATGATATAGTCAACATACATACTAGCTAGAGAATTTTGTTTAAAAAATCACTTACGAACTACTAATAGAATCCAAAGAAACACAAAGAAAAGATTTCAAAAAAAAAAAAATTATAAAGGACAAGACAAGGACAAAAAAAAATAATAATGAAAATAAAAACATACGTAAATCTTGCCCGAAACCCAAAACTCTGCATTTGCATTTGGGGTGAAAACAATAATAGACAGAGACAGAATTAAAAAGAGAGACAGAGAGAGAGAGAGAAAGAGAGAGAGAGAGAGAGAGAATTATAGAAAGTGTGGAAAACATAAATTGCTTTGTCTTGACCAATATTTATAACAGGCACTGTGATCTATATTTGTACCACACTGAAACGAAATACGGTCCTACTAATTGTTTTATAAACTTTACTCTTAGCACAGATTTTATTGGCTTTGGTTTTCAATAGCATTTTCATTTTTCACCCAAGCATACAGCAGATATTTTGGGGCAAGAATCGATTTTTCAAATTCCTTTTTTTTTTCTTTTTGAATTTTTAGAATTTTTGTTTGCTTTCTCTTTTTTTTTTTCAATTACGACCTAAACAATCCATGTGTAATCTTTGCTTAATTTCCGTTAATTTAAAATTTCAACACACACAAACTTAGTACAGAAAAAAAAAAATTGAATTAAAAATAAAAATCTAAACGTTAGTACAACATTCATATGACATACTATAGATATTCTTTCAGTTGAAATACATATACGTATATATAATTTATATATGTATGTATGTATGTATGTGCGAGTTGGATCATATGTATTCATGTATACTCATGTATGTGTTTCTATGTGTAAGCTTCAAGCTTGATAAATCCCAGTTTCTGTTTTATTTTTGTGTTTTACTTTTCCATTTCATGCTATGCTCAATCTTAGAAAAAACGTATCCAAAATCACCATTAAGTTTTATTTTATTTTTTTTTGTTTTTTTTTTTTAGTATTTCTATATTCTTTTAACAAAAGTTCAAAGTCCAATTGAACGAAATCGAAAGTAGTCTGTGTTTGTGCACATACACATACATCCATACAGATGCAGTATATAGTGGGGTATAAAAGTTAGTTTACTTACGTACATACTTATGTGCATCAGTATGAATGTATGTATATATACATACATACATATAAACTTACTAAAGAGTGCATGTGTAGCAATAAAAATGTTGAACTTAAATTATTGCTTCGAATGGCGCCAAAAGAAAGCAGTGTATGACCGCAATGGTCAGAGACAGAGACGGAGACGGTGATGGAGAAAGGGGGATGGAGAGTGGAGAATGGGGAATGTAGAATGGGAGGTCTTTCCCATAACCTAGTGTCTGTGTGGGTCTTATCCTCTTGTAAGAATAATGTGATTTCTGTCCTTGAATCATAAAACCAATTTTTTTACTTCTTTTCTGTCTATGCATGTATGTATGTGAGTGTGTTTGAGTGTATTTGAGTGTGTGTGTGTGTGTTTAAGTGTGTATGTGTAAAGATTTCTGTTTTTTTTTTTTCTCCATTTTTGTTTGCACTTTTTCTAGCTGAGTTTTTCTACATAAAAATATATATTGCATGTCGTATGTTGTGTACTCCTTAGTCTACTCACAGCCAGACCAGTGTCGAGGTCGAGGCCGGTTGAAGTTTAGCTTGGGATTCCGATTGGAATGGGCATAGTGTACAGGGTATAGTGTATATGGATACGTATAGGGATAGAGATAGGGATAGGGATTGGTATAGAGGGATACAGTATTGGGGATAGGGGCAGCGACTGGCCATTATATGGTTACACTAACCGGCATCTATATAGATATTTTTTTGTTTTCCCTTTTATTTTTTTGTTCAGTGACTCTTAGTTGTAATAGAATAGAAAGTGGCCGTGCATATTTACTAAATTGTATACATAAACTATGTATATATGTATGCGTGTATGTATGAATTGTACATATGCAAAGCACAAAAAATATTGACTAATATTGTGTCTGTTGAGCATAATAGGCATAAAACTTTTATGTTCTTTTTATATCCAAATCCAAATGTATCTAACACTGTGTATGTGCTAGACATGCCGACTCACTGACATACATACATGGTTACATACATACATGCATACATGCATACATGCATACATACATACGTATCTGTATTGTACATACATTATGTATGATGTGGCATTTGGAGCTCAGCTGTTGCTGATGTTGTTTTCATAGTCTTGTGAAAAGTATTAAAATTCAGTTACGATGTGCGATGAAAGAGCGATTGGGGAACCTAGATCATATAGAACATATATACCTAAACTGAAAATATCAATGTATAAAGGAAAATATAGAGAAATACGCTCTATTAAATGGTTCATTGCTCTGATTTACTGAAACATTAATGATTGGAAGTCTGGTAAGAAGGAATTACTTTTCTTTTCTTTCCTTAAGCAAGTGTGTCCTTCGGTCATCAGAATTAAAGAAACACACCCACAAACACACACACACTCATACACACACTCACACACACACACACACACTCATACACACACATTTATACTTGCCTTAGAAGCTTATTAAACTTTTTATGTATTGGCATTACACTTGCACGCATTTAATATACATAAGTATCTATATACTAGAGTGTGTTCCTCTCAGCCAATAACTGTCTGTCTGTCTGTCTGAGTCTGTGTGTATGTGTCTGTGTGTGTATCTGTGTCTTTGTGAGTATGTGTGTGTGTGTGTGTGTGTGTGTATACGGAAGGATATTGTGCCACATTCAGAGTTTTTATTTCATTTCTTTTGTGAGCTAAATAACATGAAAGGCATTACGCTAGGTCAGTGTCAGACTACTTAAATGCTTTTTTTTTTCTTCTCTTCGCATTTCTTATGGTAGTATAAAACTTTTCGTTTAGCTAAAATAAAAGAGTGAAAATGAATTTCTTTTTTTTTGTGTTTTCCTTTCCCCACTTGTGAATATTTACATTTCTCCTTAGACACATTATGACTTCAATATATAAACATCGGAGCAACTGCAAAGATTTTTTCATTTTTGCACTTCTAATGATTATATTTTGATAGTTTCATATAGTAAAATGCATGTTACTAACATTATATATTAGTTAATAGGCCCTACATATGAATTGTATTTCGTCTTCCCTCTTGTTTCGTATACAGCTGTATTAAATCTTCATTGGAAATAGACAAGTAGAAAATCTAATGAACATTATACAATAAGTTAAATTTTGTAAATTGTTGATTTTATTATAGTTTTGTAATAATTAATCAGTCTAACTACATTACGTTTATATATAAATAATATATATTTATATAAAAAATAATACAATTTTATTTAATCACTGGAAACTAATTAATATAACAAAAATATTGTACATCTTTTGATAAATTTCAAAAAAGCAAATCATCTTATATAGATGTGTTTAAAAATTATTTTTTATAATTTTTGTATTCCTTAGATAACGAACTCATATAATGTGATAATCTGTAATAGTTGACCAATCCCTCTCAGAGACCGTACGTATATAGTGTGAATACCAAAATGAAGCATTTAAGATTTAATGATGAAATATTTTTCACATAGAAACAATAAAATATATTCTCCTTTTGAAAATTTTCAACACATTTAAACAATATACAGTCGACTCACGATAATTCAAACTTTCGATAATTCAAACCTCTCACTAATTCGAAGCTAACACGAGTTCCCTACGAAACTTTATAGAACACAAACCATTCGAACTCTCGATAATTCGAGGTATTTTTAAGGTCCCTTGGAAGTTCGAATTATCGAGAGTCGACTGTATTTTTAATTTTCGAATGTTGTCAAATTTTAAAAGGAAATTTAAGGTTTTGTTTTACAATATTATTTATCAGAAAAGCAACTCTGTGTAGGAACTAGGAACATATTTCTTTTCTTAAACAAGAGTATGGCAATACCTTGACTAGGTGCTAATTAACGTAGCGTAACTACAAAGTAATATTTCATCTATGTAACATAGCTAGTATGTATTGGTAGAAAGAGAGAGGAGCGATTTAAAAAGAGTCTAAGAAAGAGAGAGAGATAGACAGAGATAGTGAGAGAGACGTATGTCTCTGTCTTTGCAGCTATTAAAGATGCTGGACTCTTTCCTTACATTGTACGTATACAAATCCGCAAAAATATCCAAATTTTCCTCAAACGTCCAAAAGTTCTTTGCCACACACACATTCATATACTCACACACACACACACATACACACATACAAATACAAGCACACATTTACATAGATGTATTCAAAAAACACAACAGCAGCATTTGCCTACATAAAAAATTTCATCTTGCATACGTAGATACAAATACATATATATATATATATATATATATATATACATACAAACATACATAAAAAAGTATATATTTGTGTGTATATATATATATATATATAGATATGAATATGTACAAGGTAAGGTATATAGAATCCTCTAGCATATACGTATATATAGAACATATATGTATAAGAAGTAGATGCTACGTTTTTGGGCGGTTATTTGTTTGTGAGTGTGTGTGTGTATGTGTGTATGTCCATATGTGTGTGTGTGTGTGTGTGTTTGCTTTCGAGAAAACATCTAATTCTCTAAAATGTGAAATTTTACAATCGCCTAGCGCACATCTTTACCTCCAACTACCAGGGGCTCCCACGACGCAGCATCAGCTCGAGAGATGTTGCCCGTTGCCCGGACAATCTACCATACATATACACACACAAACATACACACGGTCACACACAATCACACATACACACACACACGTACATACAAACACCCACACTCTAGCATAACCATCAAGTCTGTCCCATCCCAATGATCAGACCCATTGCCATTCCCAATCCCAGCACCAATTCTAGTTCGAGGCAACAGCGCGTTTGCTTGACCAGAACCCAGAACCCAGAACTCAGAACTCAGAGCCCATAGAGCCCAATGCCCACCCCCAGACCACGTCACTCCGTGGCAACTGCCCACAACGAACGAAGTCCGGCGGTCCCCAATCGCGCCGAACTCCCACTCACGTACTATTTGCGGCATCGTGCGCTATATGCCACTAATACACACACAGACACATACACATACATACATATATACACACACACACACACAGAGGACGCACACAAGCTCACTCATATCCTTTTCACATGTCGCAAGTAGTATGCAAACAACATTTTGCAGACACAGTTCGTTCCTTGGTCTTCGTTTTATCTTCATGGCAGACCCTTACTTATGCTGCCACTGACCAGTGTGTTGCCAGTGCCCTGCCCCCCGACACACACACCCACAGTCGCCCCTTCATGTGTGTGTGTATGAAGCTTGATTCTGGCTACAGCTTCAGCCACAGAGGCAGCAGCAAAGGCAACGGCTTCGTGTATGTCGCCGGTGCTTCTAAGAGTAAATGCTTAGTTCGCTTATATGTATATGTCCATGTGTGTGTATGTGTATGTGCGTGTGTGTGTGTTAGTTGTTAGAGGGTGATTCTGTACGTTTGTGTGTGTGTGTGTGTGCTTGTGCAGATGTCCGCTTCAAAATTCACATACACTGGCAGTGGTCAACTATGGAAATTATCGATCGACTCGCCCCTGGAGCCAGGTGGTTGGGTGCTATGATGGAAACGTGGTGATGGCGACTGCGACGGCGATGGCAATGGCGATGGAAACAACGACGACGACGACGACGACGACTACGACTACGACGATGACGACGACGGCAGAAGCAATCTGCGCTGCGTCGCAAGTTGCTGTGCCATGTGTGGATCCAACGTCGTACAAGTACTCTACTCGACTCGCACTCGTTTTAGGAGGGTGGCAGGGCAAGGCAAGGCATGGTAGGGCGTTAGGGTGGGATGGTCAGGCATGTGATGTTGTGGTGCGGTGCTGGGGCAGGGATTCGCATTCGCATTCAAGCTAAATGGCAAGAACGTTGACGGCAGCAGCAGCAGCAGCAGCAGCAAAAGAAGGAGCTGGATAGAGCTGGAGCAGGGAGCTGGAGCGGAGGCAGCTAAGAGATGCCCAAAAAGAAATTGCGGACATTTACATTATGTGTCCATGTGTGACTACCTAGTAGTAGGTCGGCCATGGTTCTAGCTACGGCTAAGTGTCTGACCGTATGTGCTGCCTCACACACACACGCACATACACATGGATATACATATATATGTGCGCACTGAGAAATATACGTGGGTCGCCGTCTGCTGACGATATGTCCTCTTGTACTAGTCCAAGCGTCCGGTTGTCCGGTTGCCCACTTGTCCATTCGTCCCGTTGTCCACATGTCCAGTTGTCCAAACGTCGCTGCCTTGCTTGTTCAGTGCGATATGGCACGGTATGGTTTGGTATGGTATGGCATGGTATGGAATGGTATGGTATGGCTTGGTATAGCATGGTCTAGGCATTGAACTCGGAGGTCTCTACCTCAAACATCAAAGTAGATGGTCTAGCGGTACGGGTCCTGCCTCCTAGATGGACGTTAGACGTTGGCAGCCATAACAACAAGGCAGACGAAGCGAAGGAAGCGAATGACTAACGAAGGAAATTGCTGATATTGTATGGAGCAAAAGTTGTGCCTGTTTCTCTGTCTCTGGCACCGATGGCGCGCGCTTTAGTTTTGACAGCAGCAGCAAGCATACACACACACACTTACCCACACACACACACACACACACACACACACACACACACACATTCATATTTCCCTGCACGAATATTTGCATCTAGAAACACACACTTGCACATCTCCAGCTATAATACATGCCAAGCTAGTCGCATTCAAATACACACACCAGCACCCACACTCACATACACCCATATACACTCACACCCATACACACATACAAATTTATATGCCACGCATAAGCACGGACACTGCAAGCCTTCAACGTACAGCTGTGTCCGGTAACGGCAATGGCAACAGCATCTTGCCTAACCTCGGGTTTATCATCTCCTCGATGGTCAGCATTGCTCGAAGCCTTCTTCCACGCCAGAGCGCAGGCAATCATGCATCAGAAACGCGTTGCTTCACCAACAGCAGCAAGAAGAACAAAAAACAACAACAAGGATTCGCACAGACAGACATAGACGAAGCTCAGACCGAATGCCATTTCGTTTCTCATAATAAAGGAGCAACGCCTTTGCTTCCAACGATAGACCGACAGACCGACAGACCGACAGACCGATAGACCGATAGATATGACCGTGCCGTTAATTTAGCACTAAGTTGATTTAAGCACAGACGAATGACATCTACACATGCATATCATATCGTATCAGTCCACATTAATTGGATAAACTCAAGACTTTAGGCGGAATACGACAAACTATCTCTTAGGGTACCTGAAGGACGCTTTAAAATCTGTTTAATATCAGCTAAGATTTGTCTATATCCACTACTACCTAGTTGTTGTTCTAATTTTTGAAATTGTTGTAGTTGCTGTATATGTTAAATTTGTTGTAGTTGATACCTGAGCTAACCTCTTACAGTTGTAGAAGGTTTCTGAGCCACCCAACGAAATCGGTCTAAGATCAGCCAAGATATAGCCATATCCAATACGACCTCGTTGTAGTTGTTGTGGTTGTTGTAGTTGTTGTAGTTGTTGTAGTTGTTGTAGTTGTTGTAGTTGTTGTAGTTGTTGTAGTTGTTGTAGTTGTTGTAGTTGT
>JBANCZ010000296.1:0-27829 GCA_037040025.1 Sphaerogastrella javana | reverse complement strand
GTTGTTGTAGTTGTTGTAGTTGTTGTAGTTGTTGTAGTTGTTGTAGTTGTTGTAGTTGTTGTAGTTGTTGTAGTTGTAGTTGATTTATTATTATTAATAGAATCAGATTCATATTCAGATTTAGATTGAGATTGAGATTGAGATTGAGATTGATATCAGTATAAATGTAGTTATAACGGAGCGAACTCTGTCTTCATAACGGTGCTGCTGCCAATTAAACTGTTAGGCTATGGCAAATAGAAAAATGGCCAAAAGCCAAATATGGCGGCTAGAAAAAACGCTTGACTTTTTTATGGCATTCGCGTGTCAAAAGGCAACAAACACACAAAACACACAAAACACACAAAACACCCATCACAAGCACTTTGCACGTCCATACATGCCTAATCGGCGAATGTATCGCATAACGGCCAAAAGGACTCAGGACACGGGACACCGGACAGAGGACAGTGAATAGTGAACAGTGCATGACGCGGGAGAGAAAGTGGGAGCAGAGCGAGAGTGGGAGCAGTCACTGTGCTAAAGCATAGCATATGGCGCCTGAACTGCACGTAAGGCTCCAGCAGCTGGTGAGAGATGAAGGAGAAGCTGTTGCTGTTGCTGCTGTTGCTGTTGTTGCTGTTGTTGCTGTTGTTGCTGTTGCTGTTGTTGCTGTTGCTGCTGTTGTTGCAGGCTGAAAAAACGCGTCAAGTGCATCAAGCTGCATTCCACTGGGCAAACAAGCGGTTTCCAACTGACTGCCTAATCCCCTTAAATTGCGCGACCTGCTACAGCTCCTACTGCATCTAGCCGTTTTTTTTAACATGGCTCGAAGCGCTTAGAGAGCCCTGTGTGTGTGTGTGCGTAACGATGGCCGCAGTTTTTTGTTTTACCGCAATTTTGGCGCATTGGCGAAAGGCAGTTGGCAGTTAGAAGTTGGCAGTTGGCAGTTGGCAGTTGGCGGTTGCTCGTTGAGCAGAAAAAGAGTCACTTGATTGACCTTCGCATACGGCCAAAACGGGTAAAATGGCATACGGCGTGCGGCATACGGTGCGGCATTTTTTCTGCATCCTTGACGTCAACGATATCACGGCAGTTGCCAACTAAATTTCCATATGGTGCAATTTTGATGCGTGCTAACGCCGTGTAGGGCCCTATGGCAGCATGGCTCTATATAGCTGAATTGCCCCGTTATTCATGTCCTTCTACAACCCTGTTGTTTCTGTTTTTTGTTTTTGCACTCTGTAGTGCATTTTTTAGCACCAGGTTTCTTTTGACCATGTGGAGCCTTCTGCACCGATTTGAATGCAACACCTTTGGACTTTCGCATCGGTAATAGCGGACGAAATTCAATATGCGGATGCTGCATGTTGCACGAAAAAAAAAAACACTAAAAAACTTGGGTAGAAGAGGCATTTAACAGCTGCCAACAGGTAACTGTAACCGATACTATCTGGATACCGAGGCTTAAAAAAGATACAATGAAGCCGTACCGATTTTCAAGAATTTGCTAGGGATATTTAAATTAACTATAAACAATGAACTATTCAAATTAAAACTATAGATTGGATAATTGGAGAGTCTTTTATATGTATCTGAATATATTGATTGCTAGAAAGATATTTAAAGATTCTTTTGCGAGCAAAATATATCCTAACTTGAAGTTCAAGTTAAACTATCATAACATATATTTAATTTATATACTATATAACACATATGAAATTATACTTCTATAAATTATACAAGTATTACCATAACTTAAAGAAATTTATAATTTTAAGATTTTACAATTTTCTTATATGGTATGCAAATAAAATGTTATCACTTCTCATATTAATGTTTACCTCTGCTCGGACGAATATATTTATAGGCTACTGTATAAACAATGTGGAAGAGATAGAGATACTAAACTAAATAGTTCGCATGACACAAAGAGGAAAAACTTACGTGGTACGCCTAGTTTTGAGCGAAGTTCTTTTCATTTAAGAATAAAAGTTCGCAAGGTCATGGGGAAACTTTGCAGTCACTTCATAAGTTTCTCAAGTCTGTAAATAAAATATTTCTATGTCAACATTAAATTTTTTTGTACGTAGTATGGAAAAAAATAATCATAAAATAATCAAAATATACAAATATTTTGTAGGCTAATTTAAGTTTAAATTCAATTAAAATAATTAATAATTTTATATAAAATGTATAAAAGAAAATTATGGAAACATCTGTCATACATTTTCTATTGTTCGACTTTTGGGTCTAACTTTCGGGTGTCAGAAAATTGTAGAGCTAAATGCGAACCGTGAAATTGGACGACGGACAATGCTAAACAGTTAAATTTTATGTATTTCTTTTGTAAATTCGGGTTAAAAGCAGCTATAATTACCCGGCCATTTGCCGGTCCAGGTCCTGCTGTTTCAGCTGCCCAGCTACAGAGCTGTAGAGCCATGGAGCTACCATATACGGCTGTCCAGCGGGAATCACCTCAGCATCAATCGCTGGCACGTGTGAGCTGTAAAATTTATGCCAAAATTTGACTACGTCACTGTGTGGCATTTTGATTACACTACTAACCCTATTTCAGGAAAAGTTAGATTTAACTAAACATAACATTCTAACAGGGGTTACACACTTTACTCAGTCGCTCTGTCGCTCTGTCGCTCTGCCGCTCTATCGCTGGACAGCGACATCGCTTTTGGGTTCTATAGTATAATGGGCTTCTTTTAGGACATTCGTGGGCTTAACGAACCTTTGCCAATCTGTTGACCACTTTTACGGTTTTATGTGCTGACTGAACTTAGTATACATAAAAGTTACATACCTGCCTATATACATACATACATACCTACATACATCCATACATATATACATAAAACTCAACTAATGTACATTTGTTGTTAGGAAATATATAGTAACACTTACTTATATATGTATATACCATACATACATCAGCACTCTTGGTTAAGTATGCTTATGCTATATAGTACTATATGTTTGGTACATAAGTAGGTTTTTCTCTATGGATATAGATTTAATGAAAATTATACATACATACATACGAACATACATATAGAGTACATACCTATATGCCCACTTATATAAATGCCTATGAATGCGTATGTAAGTGTGTTTGTGTGTTTGTATATGTTTGCGCATAATATATTCGTAATAACATTTTCCAAACCCACTCGTAAGCATTTTTCAACCGTTTCATCCCTTTTCTGGACACTTTGGGGTTACAACAACAGCAACCGTAGTAGTGGAAGTAGTATGTTGTGCGTGTGTTCCTATGTGTGTGTGTGTGTGTGTGTGTGTGCGTGCACAACACCTCGCGCACATTTGTCCAGCCTCCACAAACCGCATCTATCACAAAATTTTAGCTGCTGGCAAATGGTCTAGTCCATTTTGAGCCGGACCAGTCCACGCCGCTACGCACGGCACCGCTCCGCTCTGCCCTGGTCCGGTTCGCAGCGACCCGGCTTGGGACGGCCCGTTCAAGTTCTGCCCTGATGGCAGCCCCTGTCCCTGCACGGTCCGCGTCTCTGTCCCCCTTCCCGTCCACACAACGGTCCGGTTTGGGTCGGCCTAACGACACGGTTGATGGTCCAGCGACTCAGTAACGCGCGTACCCAAATCGCACCGCACTCTGAGCAATTATTAAACGAGTCGGTAGCACGTTAAATTCTGTCCACTTTTTAACCGGACAGGGACCATCTACTATATATACGTAAAGACATATATTCATATACATGAGTGTGTATCTGTGAGTGTTAGCATGTGTGTTGTGCGTGAGTGTGTGTGTGTGTGTCCGTTAGTGCTGAAATAAACATCGCAAGTTTGTTTAACAACAAGTAAAAGGGTTTGTTTTTAATGCCACCCCCGCCCAAAACACTGAATATAGGCCTCCATCTGACATTTCGCTACGCACTGACCAATATATATATACATATATAAGCATATATACATATTATATAGAAGTAAATAGATGTATATAAATCTTTATACATAAAGACCGTAGATATGTACATAGCAAAACAAAACTGTTACAAGTGACGAATAGCCGCTACACATATTTCTGCAAAATGAGAGCTTCCTGTAGTTCTGCCATGGTATTCCAAATGAACGTGGGATATTTAAAGATTTTTAATTCCATGAAATATAGGATTAGTTTCTATAATTTACGCAACTACCAGAGTACGAAGAAGTGTTAACGAACAATGGCAACTAATCTTTAAATGTTGATTAACTATATCAAGTACAATATTATTTTTGATGGAATATTGAGCCCACACTCAAAGCATTAAAAGGAATTTGAAAACTACTAAAACTGGAATAATAAAAATTAATCCCTGATATACCGAATGAACCTAGCTTTAAAATATTTTCAAAAGTAACTACTTATTAGTATATTACATTATTTTTGAATGAAAGCTGACCATTTGAATAATTCAAAATTTGGATTATCTTAAAATTGTAATAAGAAT
Source organism: Sphaerogastrella javana (assembly GCA_037040025.1). NCBI lineage: Eukaryota > Metazoa > Arthropoda > Insecta > Diptera > Drosophilidae > Sphaerogastrella > Sphaerogastrella javana. Next base: position 23,372 of record JBANCZ010000296.1, on the reverse strand, counting down.
ATTATATTTTCCAATTTTTGTTAGGAAAAATAACAGATTTTTACAGATTTTTACATTTTTTTATGAATGCCAACCTGTTGCAAAAAATTTGGACGTTACTTCATCGGCTGGGATTAGATGGTTATGTATGGGACATTCGGGACAAGTTTTACCCGATTTGCGTTGTCTTGCCTTGACAGTTTAATAAAAATCTTTAAAAAACAAAAAACCGGTAGCGAAACTTAATTTATCAAGCGTCATAGGTACATTTATCTTGCTATAAGCTGACCGGACACAATTACCGCTGATAACAGCAAATGGCTTGAAGATAATAACCCCTTTTCTCACGGCAATTTTAATCGCGGGTAACTCACTCCCTTAAACGCATTTGTTTACCGGCCGTGTGTAATTTTTTGGTGCTATTCTAAGGGTGATTGTATAGGAATGAACTTTGATCTCTTCTTCAGCGTCGAAAAGAAAGCAGATGACAAAAGAAAGAGTGTGTTTACCTTAGGAACACGGGTTATTTACCCATCACAACAGTGTCCATTTGACGCGGACCTTACAATGAATATTTTCAAGAATTAATGAGAAACGGTCTGTTTGTGTTTTGGTTCCATTTTCAACACATCTGTAAGGCATTACTCGAAGCGTGTTATACATATTTATAACAAAAGCGGCGCAGTTCCCGCTACCCTTAACCATTAAAATTATATTGTATATAATAAATATCTGAGATTAGAATTATGTTCTTTACAAAAATGAAAACAAAAGCAAATTCAAATATTTTCGAAATCTAAGTTAAATTTGTTAAATTCAATTGCTTCAAATTTATTTGACCTTCACCATTATATCGCTTATACTATAAATTGTATAATTAAAATTTATAACTTGCTCAAAGCAACTGTCTAAGTATAAACTGTTCTTAAATGGGTCTAAGGGTAAACAATGTAAATGCTTATAAAGTGAGTGTTAGTCATTTCAGAGTTGTCAAGTTTTGATACAAGTCCCTAATTCAACAATATTCCGCTGAACAAACTTTTGTTAAATATTGCTATCTTGTGAAGTATGTCAACGATAAAGGATGACACTTTACACCGCCTTAAGCTATACTCACTTCTTTCACATACCCCTCCAAAAGATGCCTTGAAAATAACAGGATAATTTGAAAGGTCGCAAGTAGTTATGACCTTGTAAAGGCATAGAAATATCGTGAAATGTGAATGGCTTGGGAAAATCGAATTGCAATATCTTCTTAATCAAGTTCGATCGAACTATAAGATATTACTTATCTCTATCTCTTAAAAACCATAGTCAAACATCATCAATTTTAAAAATATAGTCTCCGAATCGTTTCGAGTGTATTAGACATCATCATTAAATACTTTTGAGGTATATGTATTTACCATTTCAAACGGCAACAAGTTACATGTTACTCAAGGAATAATTTTTCATGGGTCGGTGCAAAAAAAGCTGTTGGCGCCATCTAGAACACAATATTTGCATTTGCTTTGTTTTATTAGGGCATCCGAGTGCGGTGGACTGTAGCCTTTCGCAATGATTGTATATATGTTTTTTTCGTTTAGGGTGTGAAAACACAAAGGTCCAAAGAGGGACTTTGATGTTCGCAAGGACAAAGAAATAACAGACTAAAAAAACAACAGAACTACTTACAAAAAAAGAGGAAATATGAAAGCAAAAACATAATTTTGCCGAAGGAAAAAAGTGATTTTATTTGAAAAAGATGCTTGGTTTCAATTCCATGTTGCTAGACAAAAAAACACTGACTGTTTATGCAACATTATGAGAAGCAGTAGTCTTTGTCTAGGTGAATAATGCATATATATTTGTGTTTATATATATTTCTTTTGAATTTCCAGAGGACAGAAATTTAGCCTAAATATTAATAGGTACACAACGTAAAGGAGCAGGGAACTAAAACTGGGCTCAAAAGTTTCTAAACTAGAAATATCGCTTCCATATCCTTCTCAGAGCTTCAATTGAGGAAAAATCACCTAAAATTGGAGTTAACATATCGTTACCAATAGCTATTATATTATATAAAGAACTATTATATAAACAAATTTGCAAAATAAAAAAAATGTTTCTTAAAAATTTAAATCTCTTAGATAAGTCGAATTTTAGCTCTATTATTTGACAGATTGTAAAACTAAAAAATATATATCACACATCTCATTATTGTTGACACAATTCTTACTTATTTTCACCCCTTATATTGTTTATAAAACCATTTCTGCTTACTGAAGAGGCTCACAAGAGGTTGCACTCTTTTACACCTATAACTCATGAATTTCGAGAACAATGGGTGTTAAAACTGAAGGAACTCCTAGCGACACGCAACTAATCTGATTGTAATTGCTTTGTATCCCAAAGTCAAAATCAGCCAACACGCAAAACATAAAAGAATTTAACTTCCAAACCTCGAACCAATTATTTAAACGCGATCGGGATGCGATCTTCAGATCCAGATGTGCGCTATTATCCGCCGCAGCCCGGGGGAACTTTTTTTGTTAAATTATTTTTATGTCGTCTCTGTTGTTCTTATAAAACGACAAGGAGTACATTATATTTCTCTCTGTAACTGCTAAGAATATTACAAAAATAAATTCAAATTAATAGACCCTTTAGTGTTTTTTAAACACAGGGTCAAAAATAAAAATATCCATACATAATATTTATGTAAAATACTTTCAGAATTGATGTAAAATAGTACAACTATTTTAATAAATTGGAACGATTAAAAGGTCTTTCTTCGGATTGAAGTAACAAATTCCTAAAGCCAACATTTTACTATAAAAATATTTCATTTTCAATTTTATAGAAATATAAACCTGAAAAATCTATTGTGAATTAAAAAAAAAATTTATTTAATAAATTAATTCTAATAAATCTAAAATTTGCATGATATCTTGAAGATTTATAACTTTTAATGGATTCGTTAAAAAAAATTTAGAAATATAATTTAAAGATATTTTAACTATTCGCGTTCATTGCAAAATATTGTTTACAATTTTAGCAATTTATAATAAATATTAATTTTGAATTGAGAATCATCTAGTGCTGACTGAGAGCATTGGATTCAGCGCATACGTTATAATCTCGCGTGAAATAAGAAATGCAAAAAGGAAAAAAATTGGAACGTATGCTGGCGGCAGACATATAGTGAGTATAGCATATCGATATCGAAAAATATCAGCAACACTCGATACGCCGACACGCAAGCTATAATTATAGGGGCTATCCGGTAAAGTTGCGGTGGTTTCTGCATTTCAGTTGCAAGATAATGCGATCGATCGGTTGACCTGATGCATGCTGCCTGCTGCCGTTGCTGTTGCAATTGTCAATCATATGGTTGGAGGATGTCAGGTAAATTGAGGCACAAATACTAGTATATATACTATAAACATATATACAATGAAGCGGATATGAACAGGTATGTATATACTACTCGATCACTTGCATTGTTTCTAGCTAAACGGGTAAAACATAAGCGAGAATTTTTTTTGGAAGAGTGCGAAAACTGCTGCTGGTATTTATAATGATATAAACGTATTTGTGGTATATAATGTATAGGATGTATAGAAATTCCATATGTACAACTGTACAGTGGGATCGTCCTGAGATCAGGCAATATTGACAATGTGGTGGTGCAACGGTTTCAATGCCGATACTGCAGATACTGCCGATACTGATATGCCCAGAGGATTCGTTTTTTAAGGCAATTTTATCGTCATCCAGAATGCCACGAAGATGTCCAAAAGAAGCTTGAGGTGCAACCACATGCAACGTAGACCAAGACGATCACGATGACGACAGCGAAGACGACGTCGAAGTCGAAGACGATGCATGCATAGCGAGAGAGATAGAGAGTGAGAGAACTCGTTTAAAAAAGGCCGGATGGACGACATGAACCCATCGGAGCATTGTCAGTCGCGTAATCATCATAATAATTTGCCTCAACTTCAACTTCAACCGTTGGCAGCACCAAACAATGAGAGAAGCGAAGAAGCCAAGCGGAAATTACCAACACGCGATATTTGATTTTACCAATAATTCGTTTTGCGGCTGCTGCTGTTGCCGCTGTCGCTGTCGCTGTCTCTATCGCTGCCTTTTAACTTGGCTCACAGCACACGATCTCACTTACCCGGCTCCTGCTGCCGCTGTTGATAGCTCTTCCAGGCATACTTATATGCCTTACAACCATTCAAAATGGGTGCAAAGGGTATAATAACACTGTACAAATGTATGCAACATGCCGAAGCAAGCGTGACAAACCTAAACAATGCCTACAACTGATCAGCTCCCAAATTCAAAAGGAGTCAACGGAGATCGAGAGGTATAAGCCTTTCATTCTCTAGAACTGCCTTCTATAGCTCTTCTGATCTCTTTTCCAATTTTAATTATAACTATTATATTATTAACTATTATATTAAGGTGTTGCAAATATATAGTTGAAGTGAGAATTACAACCAGGTTTAAATTTTGATATTTAAACTATATACCATACACATAGTTCATATTCTCTTTCGAATAGTTTTATGCCATGAAATGCCGGCTCATTTGTTTGACTGCCTCATATGAAATGAATAGTATAGAAAATATTTTGTAAAATAATTAAGAAATAAGTAAAAACAATATCTTAAATAGTAAAATCATATTCGATGATAAGAGACATAGAATCTACTTCTTAAAAATTCAATAATAATTATATTAATATTGATAATAATAACAATAAAATTGATAACAATAATAATAATAATAATAATAATTATATAATAATAGTAATATTCATTACAATATTAAGAACAATAATAGTATAGTGGCGAAGTACACTGCGGCCTGCTGAGGTGAGGCCTATTGTGCCCATTCTCTATGATTAAAACACATCTCATAGCCTTTATTCCTATACAAGTTTCAGTTCAATTTAATTCAAAGATTCTGATCTCTTCTAGGATACGTTCCTCTTCTCTCTAAAACATCGCACTCGACTAAAAGAAATTAACTTACAATTATTTTATTTTATTATTAATAGATACATTTATTGTGTAAACTTTATGTATGTATTTAATGATGAAATCAATAATACGACATAAATGTGTTAATATTTGATCACTATATGTAAATATGAATATGCAACGGGTACTATTTTGAGGAGATATTCCTAAATATTCTTTGAACTGTAAATAAATATAAAATACGAATCATTATAATATACCTATAGAAAAGTAAAAATATGAAAAAAAAAATTAAATTGAATATTTTATATTTAGATAAAAATTCGAATCTGAAATCGAAATCTGACATTACATTCAAAATGTTTTTTCGGTTGTTCATATTCTTCCCAAGCTTTCGAGATCTTTCGAACTAGCCAGACGATGAACTCAAAATAAACACACCCAAATATTTGGAATTGCAATTGCATTAATGTATTTTATGTATTTTTCATGTATAAGTTAGTTTAATTATAAATTTTTAAATAGTACTTACAAATACATATTCCATTGAGTTCATACATCAAATAAGAAAACAAATCTAATATTTAATAGTTATAATTATTAGTTTACAGATATTTCTTTCTTTTTTTTTTGAAGAATTTAAGCTATTAAATACAACTAGAACTTTTCCTAAATTAAGACTTATTGCATTTGGTTTTTACACAGTCAACGATAAAGTTTTTTATTATTATTTTTCATTTTAGTTGAGTTTTTTTTTTTGCTATTGTTTTTTTATTTTTATTTTTAATTGAAGTTTAAGATAATGTTTTCAATTATTACCTGGCACAGGTTAAAATACGTAATGATCGATATGATCAAGCTATTTATATGTATTTGTATTCGTATTTGTATTGGTAAGCTTAAAAGATCCGTTTCAAATAGTATTCAATAGATATTATTTTTAAGAATATTACAAATTATCTACAAATGCTGCTGAGTGAGAACTGGAGAACTGGGAGATCTGTGAGAATTATGAATTGACTATTGCTCGACATCGCTGTGTATGGATGTGGATGTGCTCGATGTGCTATTTTTATCCGGACTCTGGGATCTGCTGTTGGCTGGACTTGAATCTTTCGAGGCACTGGAACGCACGGACAAGTCCTCCGGTTCACTGTCATAGAAACTCTCTTTCGATGATTCACTGTGCGCCAAGGGATTTAATCTCTTCAGCAGAGCATAGTTCAAACCATGTATATCGTCTTTATCACTCATCAAGGGGAACACTCCATTGGTTGCTCCTGCTGCAGCTCCAGCACCAGCTGCCGGATTCATGGAGGCGGCAGCTGCGGCAAATGCAAAGAAATTCAGACTGGCACTGAACATTTTACACCAATCCACGAGAGCACCGCCACCACCAGGATACTCGGCATCGGTTGTCGCTGTGGCTGGTGTGGGCGCCACGGCAGTTGGATCTGTGGAAGCATCAAAGGCGGCATCTCCGGGCAATTGTGCGGGCTGACAGGGCATTTCCGGAGCAATTGGATTACCATCGATGGCATTATTGTTATTATCGTTGATGTGTTGGGTCTGGGTGAATGGCACATGTTTAGCTGGATCCTTGGCCCAGTTTTTAACACTCAGCAAGGGGCAATTGTATTTTTTGGTCTCATCTACAATGGGCACGGCACTTTCCGTCTTTGGCTTTGCATTGACGGTATTCATGGCGGCTGGTTCCAGCTTGGGACACATCTTGGAATTGAACAGGGCCAAGAGATTGAGCTGATGCACCATGTTGTTAGTGGAGTACACAGACAAAGGCGTTACGGATTCGGCAGTGGCATTACGATCATCTGTGATCTGCTGCAAGGACTCGCTGTGCAGACCATTCCGCTTGATAAAGTCCACCAAAGCGAATTTCTCCAAGAGCGCCTCATTGGGTGTGCTGTAATCCATGGCCGGGAACGGTAGACTGGAGAATCCCATGTCATCATAACCTGGCATTGTGGCATACTTCGGTGGCAGCAGCTCAAATTTGGCGCGTTTCTCTGGCGGCGTATCCAGGCTGGGCAATCCCAGATTATCGGCACCCAGCTGACGGCACATGAATCTCAGCTTCTGCTCGTTCTTGCACCAGCCACGCAGCGTGGACTCGGGCACACCGATGTCACGGGAAACACTTGCCTTCGTCTCGCCATTGTGAATCCTCTGTATGGCACGCACTTTGTCATTGGGGGTCAGATTACGCAGCGGTCGCTTGCCGCGCGTACTCATCCGTATGTTCATGTGCTGATAAGCCGATATATCCATATTCAAATATCGTTCAATTCAATTTCAATTACAATTAATTCAATGAATGCGTTGCGATCTGCGAGTTGAATGCGCGCGAATTGCTCAAGTGAATTTCATGCACTGCGTTCACTGCGGCAATTGGTGTTCACTGTTCGGATTAACAGAAGGATGTGATTTGATTTCGCAGCGCCTTGTCCTACCGAAGCTTTCCGTCGCAGCAGAACTCAGTTTTGCGGCGAAGAGCGCGACCACCCACACATATGCACACATGCCAAAATGAGAGAGAGAGAGAGCGACACACACACATGCACACGCACACGCACACGCACACACACACACCCATACACAGACGCAACAGCGGTCAGTTGCTCTGTGAGACACATTCACCTGTACGTACGCGAACACAAGAGAGACAGCGACAGCAACAGCGGCAGCGAAAGAGAGTCGGGAGTGGAACTGAACTGAGAGCAGAGCATGCCACCACTTGTTACTCTTGGCTTGTTGAATTTGCTTGCTGCGCAAGCTCAGTGCGTGTGTGTGTGTGTGTGTGTGTGAAGCAAGTGAATGAGGACAGTTTCGAAGTGGGAACACATCGTTTGTTTTGGGAACACTAAGCATTTCACTCTCTCCCACACTCTCACACACACACACACACACACATGTATATAGAGCTCGCCTCATGATAAGGCCGAAGAGCCTGTTTCCGTGGTGTCTTCGATATGGGGTTTGATTTATAGCCATTTCTCTCATCTCGCAGTCCACATTTTCAAATTGACACACAATCATCCAAAGCTCAGTGAGACAGGGAAATCTTTTTTAGCTGAAATTTGATTTTTGTATCTAAAACTAGTTAATCGTTAATTGTTTTGTTATGGTAGAAATTTAATTAAATTATTGTCCTTTTGTGGGGACAGATTTTAAATAAACTTTACACGTTGGAAAAAAAAATCAGTAATTTTTGAATTTAAAAAAAAATAAAATAAATTAAAAACATAACTTTGGGAACATAAAATTTAAAAATGATTAGTATTAAATTTTGTTGAAATGCAAAAATTAATTTTAAAATTTATACAAACTTTACTAAATACAAAAAGGTGTTTAACGTCGGACATAAAAACTACTCATATTAATAATATTTAATTCATTAACTATAATCCTTTCTGCTGCTTTTCAAATAGACTAGACTGTTATTTAAGAGAATTTACCAACACTTTAAAAGTTCGTTATATAAAAACTCACTGCTTGCTTTTGTTGCCGTGAGAACAGTTTGGGTTTGTGTCTTCACTAGTTGCTGGCATTTGAAGTATGCACCGATAGATGGAAATAAAGCTAAAAACTGTTTTTTTCGTATATTTTCACCCCATTCAAAATTGTAGGATTGCGATTTCGAAAAGACCTACAAAGCATTTGGGAATATTATTCATTTTTACATAGAGAAATAGAGTTTTGATAGCCATGTTCATTGCTTTCGGAAACAATATGTATATTTACTTATATTTTTAATAATATTGTAAATTTATAAACACAATAAAATTTGAAATAAATTTGTATTATAATTATATACAGGAGTGTCACAAAACTTAAAATTATACATTTTATATATGATTTTTCTTTTATTTTTCAATTTTATTTTCATTTATCATTATGCATGTTGGCCATTCGCTTAGTCGTTTTTAAAATGCATTTATCTTGTAGCCCAGTGTAATTTGTTGTTGTTTTTGTTGTTGTTGTTAAGTATTTCGGTTTTGGTATTCGGTATTTTGTTAAACTCTATATTTTGATAAGTGTTAAAAATTTATAAATTGAATATACATACATGCATAAATATATATGTAAACCGTCTTAAATTGCTTAATTTAAACAATTTGTTGTTGTTATTTGTTTTATTTATATTATTATTATTATTTATATATATATAACAAGTGCTAATAACTTATCGATAATGATCCCATTTGGCCAATGCACCGACCTTCCTCATCGAAACTGGCCAGGGTCAATCGTGACAGTTTATTGCATAATACGCCGTTGCCATTATTTTGAATGGGATTTGGTTCTGGAAATATTTTCGAAAAATTATTATTATTGTTGCTACAATCAATATTATGAAATGTTTATAACATATCTAAGCTCTTTTTGCCTAATACCTATTTTATTTTTAGTCAATAATCATATATGATAGATCCTCCTAGTTCCTAGTTCGAGAAACAACATGTTACAAAATTCATTTTAGATCTGTTCTTACAAAGGATAATAATTTATTTAAATCTCTACATAAACATTTTAACACCTTACGTCTATGGTTGCAATAATGGGGAGATGTTGTTGGTGGGTAGTGTGATTAGATAGGATAAGGGATGGTGAGCTATCTATTCAGTTTCTCCTACTGATGATATTATATCTATACGTTTGTATTAAACACTCACCATCATGAAAATTTTCAGCAGAATTTCCCTCTTGTTTTCTTTTTCGAATTTGTTCCGTGAAGTGCGATATTAAAGCGTCTATCATAGCAGCCTGCTTTGAGAAAACCTGTACCAATTTCGAAATTTGAATTCCATTCTCCACGGTATCGAACTGAAATTAAACAGTGATAAGTATTTAATTTACATACAATATGATATTCTTATGAGAATTCCATATACACACCTGTAAGAATATGCATGTGAGACAATCGGGATCATCAGTTGCGCTTGGTTTGCCGTAATCCCATGACATGTCCTCATAACGGAGGCCCAGCAATAGAGTCTACGATAAGATAATATCAATTAATTAGATATATTAAAAAAATAATAATTCATTTGCATATATTAAAGTTAATCTCTAAAAATTTGTATTGTAATACCCATTTTCTACTCACGTTTTCGTAGCAGTCGATGATGAAAACCCCTTTTTCGTTTACAGCGATCAAGACTTCCATATCTCTGTGGTTAACCAGTGACATAATTCCTCTGACGGGTTGCTCCATTTGTCCATGGAAGAACGCAGCGCTGCATAAAACATAATTAGAGTTTAAAACGTTAGGAATCTTTGAAGGACCTTATTGAAACGTACCCATAGAATGGCAGTGCCCAGCAGAACTCCAGATACTTCCGCATCAGTTTGCGCGTTGTGGCTGTTTGTGGGACTCGCTTAAACTGTTCCAGCAGTTTGATTTCGGCCGAATTCTTTTGGCTTATGGGTAGCCACAGCCAGGTAGCACTCTTGGCCACATGTTTGGGTAAGAATCTCGATTGGTTCTCCCTGAATAATGTGAGAAAAATCAATCAATAAAATTTGAAAATACATATTTAGTCACTGCAGCAGATCTGGCAACTCTGGCCACACTTACCTGAAGAAACCCACTGTGTGCGTGTGCGAATTGTACGGACCCAGCTCAATCCTGGCCTGAATGCCACCCAGCATCAGTGAATGCACGGGCTCCATTATATATCTGCCAGTTAACACATAATGCTTTGCCTCCTCATACAGCAGCTCCACAATGCGATGATCCCTGCGATGATGGGAGAAACAGATTTAATATTTATGGTTTGGGATTACTTGGTTCCGGTCATACTTAATTTTTTCCTCATCGCGTTTGGAGAAGAACACATTGCGTTTCAGTACGATCATGGGCTCATCGTATTTCTTTTCGATCGGATTGCCACTGCTGAACTTGTCCAACAGACTGGACCACGCCACGCGTACAATGTAGGGGCAGTGATGAGCCTTCAGTTGCATCTCCAGCAGCCCACTGGTCATCCACAAACCAAAGATGCTCTGGGCTAGTAGCTTATTCGAAATGCCCAGCTCCTCGCAACCGAGTGCGGCAGCCAGCATGACCTGAGATGGACACTGTGCGGTGCCCTCAATCTCCATGTGCACGGCCACTCTGGACATCAAGTAGACGCAAGTGGGTATGACCTAAGATGAGATTGGCATTAATTCAATAATCACAATTCTATTGTATATATGTATATATGAGGCTTACATTCTGTAGCGCCCGTGCGACCAGCGCATTGGATTTTCCGGCACTTGGGTACGCGTTGGCGGCGGCATTGGCGCCCAAGACGCGTTTGTTCTGCTGATTCTCATTGCTGCCGCTGGCTTTTTGAGCTGGTAGAAAGTTTGTGGCCAAACCTGAAATGATCGATTGGAAAGTGAGCTTGTATATACGACAAGATTGGTAGGGTAGCATTTACTTACCAGTGGGACTGCGTACGCCATTGATGGCGCCCATGGCGCCACCATTATTCATGATATTGGCGCCTGCATCGGCGGCAAGGTGCAGATTATTCTGGCATGAATTGGCATCGTTGGCCGACATGGACATTGCGGATGTCACCTGGGCTGTGCTCAGGCATTCGCTGTCATTGCGAGCGGCGCTAACTACACTGGATACGCTCGCCGATGATGCAAATGTACTGCCAACAGCCGTCTGTATCTGAGCGGTGGTTACCACACGATGTACGGTGTACATCACCGGTGGAACAGGCACATTGACGGGAACTAGGGATACGGGTGTCTGTGATTGTGTTACCAACTGATCGCAAGCCATCACACCGCTGCTGTTGCTCATGTGCGTCTGTGTCTGTGTGGCGGCAACCACACGACCAACACCACTCGCATTCGTATTGGAGATGATGTTGCTGTTGCTGTTGCTGTTGGCATTGGAATTATTGGTATTTGAATACATGGTGGCATCAATGGTTTCATCGATTGCGTCTACGACTGCATTAGGACTACATGTGAGTTTCGGTTGACTATGATTAGTATGATTATGGGCGTGACTGTGGTTGTGCGCATTGTTTTGATTCATGTGCTGCATATGATGATTCTGCAACTGTTGCTGTTGTTGCTGCAACTGTTGCTGTTGCTGTTGCTGTTGCAACTGTTGCTGTTGTTGTTGCTGTTGTTGTTGTTGCTGTTGTTGTTGCTGTTGCTGTTGCAACTGTTGTTGCTGCTGCTGCTGCTGCTGCAGTGGCATTTGATTATGTGAAGTTGCAGTGCTTTCATTTGTCATGCGCTTTACATTACTGCCGCCTGCATAGTAATCGTCCCGGCACTTCACATCCGCAGTATTATAATATAAGCGTGATCTGTTGGAAAGATCAAACCAAAGATCAGTTTACCATTTTAAAGAATATGGTTATAAGAACATCTCAAAAATCATTACGTGGACTCTTTAAATGTTATAAATCCTTTCAAATGATATATTAGTTCTTCTGAAAACAACTATTTCAACTTATGCATCCCTTAGCAACCCAAACAAACCTTTCATTATATCTATGATACTTTCAATTTCACATCAAATCAGCTATTCCAATATCTGACTGAATAAATCAACCTCGTAAATCCCTTCATTTTATCTACAATTATCGAACTAATTTGCAATTAATGAAACTTGACTACCAAATTTATCTAGAATTGGTGGAAATCTTTTGTCAAATATCATTAGAAGTTCTTTAAAGTATAGATAGGCTTTTACAATATTCTAACATCCTATAATTGATTTTATATTTTAGAAAAATGATATAAAAATCAAAAGAAAGAAAATCGTTGTTGTAACAAAATGTTTTGGAACCATTTCATTATTGAAATCCAATGAGTTTAATAGAATTAAATATTTGAACAATAATTTTCCGATATTTAACTGAATGAAATCAATATAAACAATCAAAAAAAAAATGGCATAGACTAAAACTTTGGAAATTCTTTAAAATGACATCATCAACAATAAACAAAATATTCTTAAATATATCAAATTATCATATGTTATATATGTACTTACTGATAGTCCTGTGATGTGGATTTCTTGCGATTATACTGCAGTGTTCCGAGTGGAACCGCAGTCATAATATTTATGTAATTTGCATCATTGCTCGCACTGCTGCTGGTGCAGGGACCATTGTTATTGCAATTGGGGAAGACATAGGGACTGGCGGTATTGCGATTACCATTGAATGATTTATTATTAGTCCCATTACGTGTAGGCATATCGCGTGCATTAAAATTTGTTTCAGACTGATTTGAGCTACATGCTAGATAATCTTGACCAATATTGTTCCCATAATTCATTTTACTTATGGTAGTATGTGAAGCAGCAGATGGTGATTGGGCTTGTTGTGTTCCACTTCTGCAATAATATTGGTTTGCATCCATAATCTATTATATCATTATGAACAGCCTGGAATTAGAAAATGATTCAAATGATTCATTTATTCAATTGTTTAATTACCATTTTCAATTCTATATTCCTCAACAAAGTTGAAGTAATTATATACCCTCTATCAAATTGATTATAGGGTATCTTTAAGCAAAGCATACAAGTTGTTTTAGAAATATTTTGGTATATTCCATAATGTAAACCTGCCCTAACATATCCCATCGATTTGTTTATTCTATAGTCCCGAATTAAACCCCAACGCCTACGAATTGTGGCATCTAGGGTATTTTCCCATGATTTCTGCGTGTTGCTAACCGAAGTGCACAAAGGCCACGTTCGAGATAAATATACGATTCAAGAGTTAAATTGCTAGGGATACCGCCTTACCCTCCCCACACAGTAGATATTAAATTATATGGCCAAGCTGTTGGGCTGCATGTGATCGCATTTCGAATAAATTCATAAATAAAATGCGAATTCAGTCAATACATTAAACACCCAAATACATATGTGGCATACATACATATATGAAAAATATACACAGCATATACACACACACACACACTCACACACATACATATATATACATATATATATATATATATATATATACACACACATACGTATATGTATATGTATGGGTTGCTCCTTGTTTGTGCCACTAAGTGAAATTTGAAGGACTTTCTTTTTTCATGCATGTTTGCTTACATACTCCGATGTATTTACATACATAGATGTACATAGGATTTATTTCATTTCAAGCACTATTTTCCACAATTTAACAAATATAAAGTATACATGTATATGGACATGAATGTGTGGGCACACAATATATATATATTTATATATATACAGATGTCCTTTTGAGACGTAATCCACACGAAGTTTCGATATAAAAAAAAATGTAGTTTCAGCTGCTTCAATACTTTACGAAATGCTTACATTGTTGTTATTTTTAAATAATAACTTTGAACGAATTAATTGAACGCGTTTGATTTAACCCGAATTGAACATTTTTATGTTGTACACAACTGTGAAACAGCGTACCAAAATGTATAAAGATACATCAATTTTATACTAGAGCAACTTCAGTAAACAAATACATGCAAACTTACGTTCCACACTGCTGTGCCAAAGCGGCGTATGCGCACTGCCGCCCGCTATCGATAACATTGCCAGCGCACAAAGTGTAGGTGTGTATATGCTATCGATAGCATCATCGCTGTATAAAGTGCAATGATTCCATGCAATATCGATATGGATTTTGTGTCGAACGGATTTTTGTATAATGAAGTAAACAGTTTTGGATTTCGTTTTAGGCTGTTTCTGCTGCTGCATTTAATTTAATTTAATTTTGAGCTTAAAAGCAACGTTAAACGTCTTTAAATACAATATTTAACAGTTTCTTTAATTATTTTCAATTTCATTTGAATTCAATTCTATTTCCGCAGTTTTTGCAATTGCGGTGCGGATATTTTAACCTTTCCAGGTATGTTTCGCGCCAGCGCCTCTTCCTTAATGCTTTTCAGCAGATCCTTTTCTCTGTTGTTGCAGGCCTTGTCCTTCGAGAACATGTTTAGCGCCACTTTGGCAGACTTACCGCGTTTGCCTGTGCCCGGAGTGAGCTTCACTTTGAACCTGAAAAGAAGTAGTTGCATTAGAAACTAAATTATTATAGAAAGTAATGTTAAGTTACTTATAATTCTGCAATGATTGATAGGGAGCCACAACAGGAATGGCAAATAGCAGTTCATCATCTTCAAAAGGATGTCCTGTCAGCGTGTCTAATAAATCAGCGTCAATATCAATGGGAATATCTTCATTTTCATCAATTTCAATTTGATTTTTTTGATTAAATTCATTGTTAGCATCGTGTTTCTGTTGTGCCGTTGGTTTAACAACATTGGGTTTCTCATCCGGTTTGCTAGTACTGCTAGCATTGCGATCTTTTCCAGAAGAATTCAATATCATCATGCGCATTTGGCGCTCCTCCTCATCTTGGTCCTTGTACTTGGCCTTCATCTTCTTCAATTTGCCCTTCTGACCACGCTTCACTTTGGCAGAGCCAGCTGGTTCTGTTTTTGATGAGAGCGTTTCGGCAGCTTCAACGTCTACGATGGCTTCACTGGAGCGTTGCTTAGTCTCCTTACGTTTCTTATTAACTTGAACCTTTTTGCGAGTGGGTGCTGCCTCTATGATTGTTGTTTCATCAACTTGTGCATTTTCATGGTGTACTTCAAGTCGCTCTGTTTGTGGATTCTCGTGTGAATCAGTTCTGACAGTTATGCGGCCAGTGTCATGTTCAATCTTTACTTCAGTATCTGGAAAAGCATTTGCCTCACTCTCCACATTCACATCATTTACATCGTTTGCATTATCAGTCAACGTGTATGTAATTTCCTCTTCCTCTTTCACCTGTTGCACATCGTCGTCTTCCTCAGTGGATCTGATTTTACGCTCGCCGCTATGTCGCTCCACAAAGCTGTCCTCGAGTTTGAACAGCAGACTGAGTCCCATTATTAGATGGCACGAAGGCAGGAAATTCTTTTTGCCACGTATCATAAAGCTACCCGTGCCCAAGTACTCGCCCGTAGGCGCAGTTTTACTAACTTGATCGCTGTGCACCCAATATGCATTGGTTACTACCTTAGCATCCCAGGCAACGCTATATGATATAGCCATGGTGCCAGCTTCCAATAACGTCTTGGGTGGAATGTCCTCTGCGGCTGAATTGTTGCGTATGATAACACTGGAAGCACCTTGAATGTCGGCGTGCACGTATATGTCCTTCGGACGCATGTACCTAGATAAAAGAAGTAATTTTTATATGAGTCGCTTGATCTATTATTGATGGAACTTACCTCTTTACGATCAACTCGTTCTGCTGCGCATCTCTGCCGCCAATTACCAAGTAATTCTCAGAGCTAACAAACCAGTAGAACTTCTCAAACCAAAACACCTTACGGGCCTTCGCTATATTGGATATTGTGCGCACCTCCTTCAATGTTTGCTGCGTCTTGCGCTCAGCGGACTTCAGCGCCTTTTGGGATGCATCAATGGTTTTCTTCTCCTTTTGAGCCGCTGAACGTTTTAGATCATAGTAGCGACAAGCATTGGCCCAGGCGGACAGGGCCAAATCGACATCCACCAGAATGGATGTCTCCTTTGCGTCGTGTTCATCATCGGAGCTGCCATCATCATTGCTCATATATGGATCCGTGAGTTGCAGTGTTATGTGGTTTATTTCCAATTTCAATTGCTTTATGCAACTGGCCACAATATCGCCATTGGCTTGCGCCTCCTTCACCAACTCCTGTATATCTGGCCAGGGCAACTGACTGGCTATAGCCGACTGTATAGCCAGTAGAGCTTTGTCTACCAGCTCCTGATTGCATTGTATCAATTCGGCTTTTCTCTTGTCTACATCTTGCACTTTATTGAGTTCCTCCAGACGCTTGCTATGATCTTTTTTCACATTGGACAACTTCTTGAGCGCTTCACGCTCCTGCTGCAATGTTTTCATATCAATTTTCTGTGATTCTTGTGTCGAAAAGAACTCGTCCACTGCCTCCATAAAGGTTTCATACTCTTTCGATGGCTGCTCCTTGAACTGTGCAAACAAATATGGATGAAACTCAATGTTGCGATAGAAAAACTCAGTTTTATCGTCTTCGGTTGGTTTCTCCTCCTTAACCTGAATTATGTAGCCTTTGCACTTGCCATTCCTGCCAATTTCCGTAACATCCGCAGCGGCCTGTAAATGCACATAGATACGTATTATCAATTTGATTCATTTAGCTATTGTATATACGACAAACCTTGATAGCTTTGAGTAAAATGGGCATATCAGTTTCCATATCAAAATGTTTAACATCCGCATTCGCCGCTTGTTGATTTCGCTTTTTATTTTTCTTTGAATTCTGAGTTTTACCTTCAGATTCAACTGTTTTTTCAGCATCTTCGCCTGCAACAGCAGCATTTACAATGCGATTGTCCAGCCCGTATTCGGTCAGCACATGCTCAATTACCGCTGGACCACAGTCTAAGATGGGCACCAATACACGCCTTAAACTTTCACCAGATCTTGCCTTTTCCAAGATCAAACGCAAGGGGTTTTCGGATATCTCATTGTTTCTACCTTTGGCCCGTTCAATGGGATATTTCTCGCGCACGCCAAAGCGTACACTGTCGGCCTCAGTGTGGGGTCGTAGAATATACAAGGTGGTGTACTCATAATCAGTCAGAACAACATTGCCACGATCGTACAGCTCCAAGAAGACATGATACGCCGCATCGCCAGTGCCAAATTGAAAATTAACTATACGATCCACGCCCAATTGAGTGACCTGCTCCAGGCGCTTGTTCTTTAGATGTTTTCGTAGCTTCATGCTAAACCCAGAAGGTGCCACATTTTTTGGCCACTCAAATCCCGTTGTGTGAAATCTTGTGCCCGACTCCAGCAGCAGCGTTATCTTCTCCGTGGCGCCGCCTCCTTGGAGGCGAAAGAGATATGTCTTGTTGTCGATGTCATAGATTTGATTGACACGCATGCCAATGAGCCTATAAATATAAAATATACCATATAATAT
This sequence comes from Sphaerogastrella javana, assembly GCA_037040025.1. Taxonomy (NCBI): domain Eukaryota; kingdom Metazoa; phylum Arthropoda; class Insecta; order Diptera; family Drosophilidae; genus Sphaerogastrella; species Sphaerogastrella javana. The sequence goes on along the minus strand of JBANCZ010000296.1, from coordinate 5,415 downwards.
GGCAATTACCATAATAAATAATGAATATATACCTCTGCAGCTCCGCCACACCGCATATTATGTCGTAGGAATTAAATCGCGTCTTCATGGTCGATTTAAATCGGAATCACAGCTTTACCTAAAATACAAAAATATATTTTTAGAAAATACGATTTAAACAATAGCATAATTAACTAGAATTCTACAAGAATCTACCACGTATTCACACTATTCACCATAACAAGTGCAAGCACTCATAGTAATGAATATTGTTAAGATAACATTTAAAAACGCATATCGGATATCGATATAGGAATTCTCTTTTAGCCACGATCACCTGTAGCGGCTCTGCGTGCCACACACACACCCACACACACACACACGTACACGATCTTATCACTTATGTGAATGTTAACATAGAAAGATGGCATTTGTACGATGTAAAGATATGAAAACAACGATGAAGAGTCATTTGGGCAACACTTTGAATTGGTTTATCAACGTTGCAATTAAATGCATCAATTCAATTCCATTCAATTCAATTCAATTCAATTCAATTCATGCAAATTTTGCACTCGTGTGTACAGACAATTTGCATGCAGAAAACTGCATGCACCGCCACAACGCAACACTGATTCGATTATATTTCAATACCAAAGTCGGTCTATATATGTGTATTAAAAGTGCAAATGAATGTATTATTACTTACAGTATTATTTATGTAGAATTTCGGAGTCGTATTAGATTTAATCTAATAATGAAATAGAATATTAGGGTAGAGCTGTCAACACATTGTCAGCAGCGAAACTATCGATACATTTCATTGTCAACAATCTATCGGTATATATCGATGTTGGCATTCAAATAAATGGTAGCATTCAGCATAAGCTAAACTGTGACTTTAAGCTGAAAACACATTTAAAAAGTGTTTCTGATTAAAGTAATGGAAAATGCGTTTGGTTTTTATCACATTTCATGAGAATAAGCAAAATTTAGATATAAACTTTTAATATTAATGTTGTCTGACCTTTAAATATGAGAAAAAGTATTTAATATCTCATATTTAACGCATAGAGTAGTTTAACAACTCGATTTGCTATAATAAAACATGTATGTAAAATTTGATTTATATATATATATATCTTGAATCTTTATTAAAATCAATTAAATAGATTTACAAAATGAAATGAATTGAATGAAATGAAATAATACATAAGAATAGTAGTGCTGCCTGTATATGTTGATTGTTGTCTGTATATGCTATGTGTGTATGTGTATGTGCAAAATGTTGATTTAAACCTAGAACTTAAGACGAAACACTTGTATATTAGGAATATATAGGAATTCCTATAATTAATATAAATGCATATACTGTAGAATTTACAGACTTAAATTAAAAGCTGCTATATTATGTTATGTTACGTGACAATTTATGTTTTACGATTTATGTAATTTATATCGAATCGAATCCACACTGCTAATCTTCATGTTCATGTTAAATATAATGCTAATGTTAATGTTAATGTTAATGCTGATGTTAATGTTAATGTTAATATAAATGTTAATGTTTAGATTTATGTTGATGTAGATGGAGTCAAAGAAAGTTTCAACAGGTGGTTTCTTGCATTTGATGTTTGTGTTTGATTTGATTGTTGGCAAAGATTTTAGTGGTTTTGTCTGTGGTGGATTCGTGTGGATTGTACTGTAATGAGTTGTGTGGATTCCCCTTACATTTAAAAATATCTTTATGAAATTTATGCTCAGCCGTGTAACGTCCTGCTGCTGCACCTGTAGCTGCTCGCCGGGAGTCCGTTTGAGTTTGCTGGTCGATGGTTTGAATATAATTGGATTTATTATTGATATTATAATCGCTTAATGAGAATTGCACCAAGTTCTTAACTGAGAGTCGACCCATTTCCTCGGACAGGCGACGTATGTTTAACGGCAACTCATCTTTCGACTGATCGGCTATGGAAGAAAAGCTATGTCTACTCTGTAATCGTTTGGGATGCTTCACACTTAGAAGATTGGAGTTAACATTTTCGGCATTTGTTGCTTCATCATGATTATTGCATTGTTGTGTTATGTTTCTGATACTGCTCTTATCACAAACCTCTTCAAAGGGATTGAGTAAATGTTTGCCCCTAGCGGGCGAAAAACTGGCAGACTTTGTTTGTAGTTTCTTTTGGGCAGAACGATTTGATGAATAAATCTCATTCGGTGTATTCAAAAAGTATGGTGATGTTGGTGCCGAGAATATGGGCTCATTGTTATCTATACTATCGTGTGTTTTTATTTCTGGCTGCAAGTAATTCGATCTCTTAGTTTTATCTATCTCGTACGTTAGATCTTTTCTGGAATAGGAGAACGATTTGGCAGCTCTCTTATCTGGTCTTTCTTTTATATGGTATGTGGGTAGATGAGATTCAACTGAACGTTTAATCCAGGGATCTATTGGGGTGTCGTCTACTTGAAAGTCTGTCTTCTTTGCCCATGGATCCATGGAAGAGTTGTAGTGCAGAGAACCTGTGCTTCTCTTATTGTTCTCATAGCAAAACGATCTAGTCTTTACATCCAGATTATTTGGCGATGTTTGCTCCGATTTGCTCATGTTATATACAAGCTGACTTTTATTATGATTGTCTTGAACTGAAAGACGGCTCAGTCGTTGTGAGGAGTTGTTATTGGAATTAATATTTGGAATTTGTCCGGAAACTGCAAATTTTCCGGCTGCACTTTTCTTGATTGCATTATAATCATTTACGTTCATTTTATTATAGGATCCATGGGCATTGGACAGTAACTTCTCTACTTTATTCTCTGCGGCATGACTCTGTTTAACTACATACTTGGAGTTTTGAGATGCACTCAAACTCGATGCTTTGATTACATTCGCTGTAGCATAGCAGTTAGTCAGAGCTGGCGGACACTTCTTCTCCTTTCGATTTATTGTCTCATCAAGTTTGGGTGATTTAACACAACTACACGATACACTGCTGGAGGATGGGGGCGAGGCTAAACTGTCACTGAAATTCGATTTAATAGCCAGCTGCTTGTTATCATTAATTTTCCTGTTTGTTGCATTTGTTGTTTGCTCTATTTTATTGTTGATGTAGCGGCCAGACAGCTTATTTTTATGCTTTGGATATAGATTTGGATGGACCGGTGAATGAGGAGAATGTATTGGAAGTGTGGGAGCTGCTTTTTGGATTTGCTTTGAATTCGTCACAATTAATTCGTTTGATTTCTCCACAGCATGTGATGATGATGATGATGTTTGTGAGCAATTTCCATGTTTCCTCGTCTCAATGTTTTCATATCCGTTTAAATCGTTTCTTAATGCTAGCTGAGAACTCTTATGCTGGGCTGCACACAATGAGCCCGATTTTTTTTGCTAGAGAAATTTCTCTGTAAGATCTTTAACTGAATTCGAACTGGACGCTGAAACACCTGAAATGAACGAATACACAATAAGTTAGGAATATATCACATCAAGTCGGCAAACCGACCGTAAATCTATCACAAACATGCACCTGAGTGAGATTCATTACAATCGCTATCAAAACAAAATGAAACTATACGGAAATTCACTGAAATATTGGCCCATTCTATTTCTATGTAATGAAACATATAGATAATGCATAGAGAGTCGTCTAGATTGTCATAACAGTTACTAGAACTTCAAAGATAATGTTTATGTTAGGTATGAACGTGGTTTGACACCTGAACTTCAATGCAATGCAATCAAATCGGATACCAGACTCTATGTAGTTATTCCCCATACTGATATGAGAATTCTTGTTAAACCTGAATAATCATTGATTTACGCTCATCTAAGGCTGCATGTTGCCGTGTTATTGATAGTATAATAGTATAAGCAAATAAGGTTTCTTGTTTGTATTTCATTTGTTTATAATAATAGTTTATGCATAGGTATGTATGTATATAAGATCAAATGTGAATAAGCTTTAATAATATCAATTGTAATTCTAAAATTTGAAATTTTTTTTTTTTTCATATTACTAACCATCGTTGTCTTCTGTTTTGATATTTTTGTTATTAGATTCTGGTTCTGTGGCCGTTGTGGTTGAATGTGTTTGCGGATTTTGACTATATTTCAAACTAGCTGCAATTAAATTAGAATTAGTTGCTCCTTCAAAAACATTGTTATGAACACCTCCATCGACGTTATTCTTTAATTGTCATTTGATGAGCTCCACGGACAAGAATTTCCTCAACCGTTCATAGTATTGCGGATGTAATTCAACATCATTGTGGCCAGCACCCTGAAACCAAAAGGGAACAGCGAATCGAAATCAAATCTAAATGGCAATATATCGTTTCTATATGTAGAGTATTCATAATTTGATTTGATTATCTGATCATGATTCATTGCAATCAAAATATTTACCTCAACCCAGAATGGTTCCACAGTCTTAGGGCAGCGCTCATAAATGCCAATTCCATGAGAGAAGTCAATGACCTCGTCATCAGTTCCATGAATTACCAAGACTGGTGATTTCACTTTGGCCACCTTATCAATACTGTTTTTTGGAAAACACAAACGAAACGAACATTAGATATTGGTATAATTGCGTTTTCAAATGATTGTTAATTACCTTGGAAACGCATCAAAAAACCACGTTCTCTTCGTGTTTCTAAATACAACTCTAAGGCCCGACATCAATGGTGAATGAAGTATAACAGCACCAACTTCGTGACGGGATGCTAGATCGACAGTTGGAACGGTGCCTATGCTTTGGCCGTATAATATTATAGTTTCCGGACTTATGTTAAGTCTACAAAGCATACATTATAGAGCAGGATTATATAGAGAATTGATAACAATTTAAATGCAATTTTACCTTGTCCTCATTGCCTGCCAGGCAGCTTCGATATCAGCATATAAATTCTTCTCCGAAGGCTTGCCGCCGCTCATGCCATATCCTGAATAATCGTAGCCAAATATATTGCAATTGATTTGTGAGCCGAGAGTGAGATAAAAACTACTCATTTGACCCAAATCGACGGCATTGCCGTGTGAGAAGAGCAGCGTGTATTTTGCATTCTTGCTGCATTTAACATATGTGCATGTAATCAGGTTGCCACGAGATGTGCGCGTAAAGAACGACTCGATTTTCGATTTCTCACGTTCAGAGTATTGCCATTCGGCACGATCATAGAGCTGTAAGTTGTATTTGATGTTTGTGTCATCAGCTGGCGTTAATTTGTATGTTGGCTCAGGTGGCTGGAAAGCAAGTTTGGCAGCAATCGGTCCAGGACAGGGTGGGCAGCAGAACATGCAGCATAGCTCACTAATGCTAAACATACTAGGCGCTTTTAATGTGAAGCAGGGGGGAATGTTAATTGAATCCAAATGATGTTTAACACACACACTTTGCACTTCAGTTGAACAATGAACGAGCTGTATACATA
>JBANCZ010000295.1:19134-42977 GCA_037040025.1 Sphaerogastrella javana | reverse complement strand
ACATAGATACATAGATACATAGATACATAGATACATAGATACATAGATACATAGATACATAGATACATAGATACATATATACATAGATACATAGATACATAGACAGACATATTCATGGATATTTAGTTAAAAAGAAAAAAATATAGAGATACATATGGATAAACGAAAAGTGAGATGTATAGATGTGATTCAGTCCATTGTACTTTTCGATAAAATATAGTACTTTATGAATTCTGCTACAACTTCTTAAAATAATGATCAATACCTTCTTCCAATTAACTTCTATAATAAACCTGTATTATGTGCTGCAATTCTAATTATCGGGCACACGCGACTGGAGTCTTTTCGTTCAGTTTTGTTATTGATTTTGAGCATAACACTATTTAAATTTGTTCTGTAAATATTTTACAAGCAGCATACAAATTTGCGTGCAAACATTTTTCGTGTGAACTGTGTGTGAGTGTGTGTGTGTGTGAGTGTGTGTGTGCGTGTGAGTATGAGTGTGTGTGTGTGAGAATTTGCTGTTGCAGGTTGTTACATGCAACATGCTACGTGCTTCGTTAATATTTGCCTGGGTACAATTTAATCAAATATTTTAACTTGGTTTTATTAATTAATTCGCGCCATGTGTATGCATACACACACACACAAACAAAGACACATACACACACATACAAACACACATGCACACACATACAATCACACACATGAAGTGGATTGTTATTCATATTGAAGCTGACCGCGTTTAATGTTCATTTCGTTGTTGGAATGTTTTCCCGTATTTCCCCCTTTTATCCTTCTCTGCCTTTTACACATTTTCTTGTTTTTCCTGGATTTTTTTCTGTTGAATTTTTTACATTTCCATAGGGAAAAGAAGAGGAACTGCTGTTGCTGTTGTTGTTGTTTGTTCGCTGACCGTTGACCGATTGCTCATTTTGCCTTTCACACTCTGATTCGTTTGTGGGCGTGGCCTGGAGGCTGTACAGGTTGATGTCTAGGCTCCAATGCGTCTACCTTTACCTCCTTTCCTCATTGTTTTTGTTGCTTTTGCTTGTTTGTTTTTTTTTTTTTACCGCTGTTTACGCAAGTTTAATAAAACATTGTGGCAAATAATAAATCAATTAAAAATTTACAACCATCTTTCACTGGGCGCCATTGATGACGGCCTCAGCGACAATGTAATGTAAATATGAGCCTGTGTGTATAAGCGTGTTTGTGTGTGTGTGTGTGTGAGAGGGTGTGTATGATTGAATGTGTGTGTGCGTGTGTATTTGTACATTGTGTGTGCATCGATGCAGTTATAATCACACCTTTATCTCCCCCTTTTTCTATCTCTTTTTCTCTGAAACTCTTACTCTCTCTCTTCCCCAGAATTTCTATACCTCCCTCTCTTTCTTACTCTCTCAGATACCAACACGCTTTACCTTCTTCTTCTTCCTCTGCGGCTCAACCTTTCACCTAACCCTTTCCACATTTTTTCCTCATTCGCCCTCTCTATTACTATCTTCTCTCTTTTCTTCTGCCTCTTTCTCTTCTCTACAATCTCTTTCTCTCTCTTTCTATCTCTCTCTCTCTCTCTCTCTCTCCCTCTCTCTCTCTCTCTCTCTCACTCTTTCTCTCTCTCTCTCTCTGTGCGAAAACCCCATATCGCTGATATGGCCAATGTAAATCGCTTTGATACTCAACTTTTTTGCAGCATCCGGTTCGTAACGGTTTTTTTTTTGCACAAAATGGCCGCCATTATGGCTTAAAACAAATATGTATGAACAAAATTAATAATTTATGCGACTAGTAGTTACGCTATAAATGTTTTCTATAACAAATTTTGAATATCTTAAAAGAAAAATGAGCTTACAAATCGCATCAATTTATCTTTGCTTTATTACTTTATTCTGTTTTAATTTCCATATATTCTTCACGAAGAATTTATAAAAATACCCTTATCATTTCGTTAATATATACCCAATTCTATCGTGATTTATCTTTTTCGTTTACAGGGTATTTGAATGGAAAACAACATGAGCTACGCGCATTTTGAAGGCGCGTTATTAAAATGAAAATTTTTCCCATGGAAAAAGCGGCGCCCAACGTTATTTTACAGCAATGAATTTTTTTTTGTTTTTTTCCCCCCCTGTTGTTTTCGCTTTTGACCAACGTTGAACAATTGGCCTTTAAAATATTCAGCGTAAATGAGAAAAGTTTTTGGTGTTGTTTTTTTGTTCTTTTTTTCGTGCCTGTTTGTTCAAATTATTTGCAGTGTTGTGTAACGACGCATTAAACTGATGGGCGATGCCATTTTCGATGAGCATGACAGCAAGATTCTTGAAAAAGGCATTACGAATGAAATTTTCTATATGTGGCGACTAAATGGAAGGGCGAAAGGGAGTCAGAGAGATAGATAGAGAGACAGCCATAATAAATCAAAGTTAAAATATATACCAAAAAGATTTATTCTATAGTTATCGATTGAACAATAATAAATCTATATAGTACATAGATAATTTATATAATTAATTGTTATTATGAAAACCTATGGTCTATTCGTAAATGTAGTAAATGTGAATAGTAATAATTAATTAAAAGTTATCGATAGTTCTAGATATATATTTCCATAATTGTTAAATCAAGCATTAATATATGAGCATGCATACCATATATATAATTGAAACTGAAGTTGTAAAAATGCTTAAAAATAGACTACGTTTTGAATATATTATTAGTGTAATTTCCGTGTTGAAATTTGGTAGAGTTGCCACCCCGTTTTGAAAGCGCAGCTATGCGGCTCTATTATTCGTATAATACTGGTTTCAGATAACGAATCGCGTGAGTTGTTTGCATATTACAGGTGGTGCTAATTGCAATTACAGGTAATAAAGTGGGGAGCACGCTTTTAGACGCCCGCTGATAACTATCTCTATTAGCCAAGGAAGGGGTGGGTGGTAAAGGGCGACAAAGGGCGACAAGGGAGGATTTTGGCTTTGCCATGAAATTAGCTACGAAAATGTCAGCTAATTAAAATTGTAAATTTTGTAGAAGTTTTCCATTTAAAGCATATAATAGCGCTAAAAAAAAGTAACAATGGAAAAAGAAAAGGCAACAGCATTTGTTGAATTTTCTTTTGCAGTTGCTTTTACTTCTTTCTTCTTTCTTTTATATATTTTTGTTTTTGCTTTTCTTCTTCTTTTTTTTTTTTTTTGAAGTTGCTATTTTTGGCTAAAAGGGAGCGCTAGCTTTGGCTAAATGGCAACAATGCACGCCATTCGAGGGGTGCAGATAGCAGAGGGTATACTTAGATGCAATTCTTTGAGGGAACGAATCAGGGAGTATGAAATGGAGAGAATGAGAGTGAGAGAAATAAGGAGAAAAAGAATGAGAGGGTAAAAAGGAGAGCGAGTGCTAATTCTTTGCTTTTGGCTAACTTGATGCTATAAATAACAAGCTGGGGGCCAAGTCAACTGAAGCAAATTGAGTTCAACAAATTGCACCTGTTTTCCTCAGCAACAACAACGACAACCCTAACAGCGTGCATTGCACAACACTAACAACAAGTGTTGCTTAATTACGTCAGCTTCAGCGCAAATGGCCGAAGTGCACTTGAGCATGCAACGAGTCAAGTCAAGGCAGAGGCAGAGGGTAGACCATTCAAGGGTGCAGCGCGGCTTTTGCGGCCCTCATGTCCTTCATTTCACCTTGCGGTTTCTCTGTGTGAGTGTGTGTCTGTGTGTGTGTGTGTGCGCCATTTTGTTTACTTGACCGGAAATGGGAGGCATCTGCAGCCAATACCAAAATTAAACACAAACACACACAAAAAAGTTAGCAAATGTTTGGCCATTTCTATTTAGCCTTGGATTTTAGCCTGGTTTATGCAGTTTCTTCCATTTTTTTAAAGGGGTCAACAAAAGAGAGAGACAATAAATTTTCGTTCGATTTTGCAAAACCACAAAATACAGAATGTAAAATACAAAAACACAACAGAAAGTTGCATAAATAAGTTTAGCCAGTGCATTTCGATAAACAAAGCTAAAAGCTGAATAAGAAATAAAAAACTTTTTTTTTCGTTTTAGTTTTCTAGCATTTTCTTGGCTGAAGAAAGTTGCTTTGTCATTATACAAACAACCACGCCCATGCACACACGCCCACTTCCTCTACAAATTGCATTGGAATTGAAAATGAAAATTGAATATCATCATAAAGTCGAAATGAGAAATGGTTTATATTTGTCAATCGCTTGCATTTTGAATTCATTGAATTCTTTGCTCAACTTCTACAAAGTATTTAAATTATATAGAAAAAGGTTATTAAATACATTATGTGTAGAGAAGATTGAAGTTATGACAAATCATTTCGATTCAAATTAAATTGAAATTAATTTGAATTTGAATTTTCTAAACCATTTGCAGAGAGATTTATTCTCTTACATTTGTAACCTAAAAATGTTACGTTTTAATATCTATCAATAAATTCACATTTTACTGATGGAATGGCGGAAAATTCAAATCTTATTTTGGGACCCTCTTTGTGTATCCAGAAAAAAACAAACAATTCCAATATAAATTTAATAAAAAATAATTTAAATTTGCACAGTTTTTGAAGCAAAAATCATTTACCTAACTTATGTAGAACAATGATAAATTTAAAATTTTATTGATGAATTGTTATTATATTATTTTATAACTTTATTACCATTATTATATTATTATAATAACTTTTGTTATTTATAGTATTGCTATTATTATTTATTTAATTTGCGTTATTTTAAAATTTTATTATTTTGTTTTTATATTATTCTATTATTATATTTACTTTTATTATTTATTGTATTATTATTAATATTAATTTTATTCATATTATTTTTTTTTTGTTTTACTCTATTATTATATTTTTTAATTATTATTATTTTTTCGATTATTTATAGTACTATTATTACAATTATTATTTTTATTATTACTATTAATTTATTTTATGCTGTTATATTTTTTTTATTGATATATTACTATATCATTACATTTTTTATTAAATTATATTTGTATATATATTTAAATATTTAATTGTTTTTTATTTTTAATTCACTTACCTCATCCTTGCCCTTGACCAGACACATCTTGGTATCATCCTCTGGCGAGGTCCACACCAAACGCTGTTGCTCTGCGAGATCATGTATGCTTAAATTAAATACGGTATTTCTGCAAAAAAAAGATTGTTAAAAAATTAGTATATTCATATAAAAACAGTTAGATTGAATTATTGAAATATTTATTGTCAAAAAATTGTTGACATATTGTTGCTTATTTTTTTCAGTTTTTTATTCGGTTTTTTGTATTTTGGTAAATCTTTGTGGTTTTGTTAATTAAAATATTAATTAAAATTCATTTGACCTTTGCGCCGCAATCGACACGCCGCACATGAGGGCAGGGCAAAGGGGGCGTGGCTCTGTTACGAGCAAAACTCAGTAATGCACAAATTTATGCAGAAAAAAAATGCCAAAAATTCTCGTTAATAAAATTGCTGATAAAAACCCAAACACACACACACGCACGCACAGGTATAAGCTTAAAGTATGTGTATGTGTTGGTGTGTGTGTGTGTGTTTTAAGCCATAATGTTGGAGCATGGGCAAAGGAGAGCACCTGCAGGTGGGTCAATGTGAGAGGCAAACAGAAATTTCATAAAATCAACTCATTGATTATTGAAGCCTCAACTACGTGTGTTTATTGTGTGTGTGTGCCATGTGTGTGTGTGTATGTGTGTGTGTGTATGTGTGTGTGTGCCTTCACCGCATGCATGTATAAGTGCACTTTGGTCGAATATTTTATGGTTCCCATGTCATGAGGCAAAATGAGACTGCGGCAATCGAAGCCAAAAACCACCTAACCAAGCAGACCAACCACCCCCTTGCCAGCCCCTACCACGCAGACACTACTCCCAACCCCAACCCCAATTCATAACCCCTACTAACCCTCACTCAACCCCAGCGCAACCCCCACATAACCCACACTAAACCCCCCTCCCCCCCTTACAAACGACACGTCGTGCATTGTGGTGCAGAGCCATTGTAGCGGTTGCACTATCGACTATCGTCTATCGACAGGCAGTCTTATCGAAACTTCCGGCATTATTTTTGGCCTGAATACAGCAATGAGTGCGGAAAATTTTTAAATAAATATACAGTTAAGCTATACAAAATGCAGGGGCGCTGGTTAAATGGCAAATTGGCCCATAGCTATGCTAGAAAGAGAAAGAGAGAGGGGGAGAGAAAGAGAAAGAGAGAAAAAGAAAAAAGTTCCTCTCTTTTAGAGAAAGGGAAAAAGATAGGAAGTGGGAGAGAGATAGAGATGGATAGACCAAGTGGAAGAAAGAGAAAGATATAGCGAACTAAACGACGCGCTTCCTATGTTTGTATATGCCTCATATCTATGCTTAACCCCATCAACGCCCGCTCTGCTTTGGCTTTTGAGTTTATCATTGCTTACTTGGTTGTGTCAATATTTACGTTACTTTACTTGAATACGTTGTAGGAAAATTTTTAAACATTATTAAACTTGATTTACTTGTAAGTATAGAATTATTTTATTATTTTATTTTTATTTTTATTTCCTTAATTTATTGCCTATAGTGAAGTGTTTTACTTACTGCTATTTATATGTAAGCTCAATTTCAATTAAATCTTTTCCAATTTCATCACTGTTTTAGCTTATTTTTTCGCTCTCTGTATTCTACACTGCTTTGTTTTGCTTTGCCATGTTCTACATTGCACTGCTGTACCCTACACTGCTTGGCTTTGCACTGCTTTGCTGTGCAGGCCTTTGCTCTGCTCTCATTCTAACGGTGCATTTCCACGGCCTATGCTGAAGCTGCTGCTGCTGTTGTTGTTGTTGTTGTTGTTGCTGTTGCTGTCCGTATGTGTGACAAGCTGTGCAACAATGTTGAAGAGTTTTGTTGGCGCTTTGCCAGGCAACGGTAACGGCAACGGCAACGTTATCCAATTACGTTCCAAAAATGTGGCAACATTTTGTACTGCATGCGCGCTCTCTCTCTCTCTCTCTCTTTCTCTAACTGGATTACCCTCTCTCTCTCTCTCTCACTCGCTTACTCTTACTGTGCGTGTGTGTGTGTGTGTGCCTGTGTGTGTTCTAGTTGATAGCCTAGGCAATATAAACAACGTGTGCGCGCAAGCGAGATGCAATGAGAGACAAACAGAGAAAGAGGAAGAGAAGTGAAAAAAAATAAACTGCGCACTTGTCCACTTTGTTAGGCAGTCGAATAAACGCTTGTGATTGCGCTGCGTCCCGGTTCACACTGAGTGGCCTCTGGGCCAGACAGAGCCAAACTCATGCTCACTCTCCCAACCTAGTCTCCAACTCATTCGCTCGCTCACTCACCCACTCAGTGTCGCGCTTACTCTCCTGCTTACTCTCCCGCTCAATCTACACTCACTATCCCGCTCACTCTACAACACAGTCTTCCGCTTACTCTCCAACACACTCTCCAGCTCGCTATCCCGCTTACTCCTCCGCTTACTTCTTCGCTCATTCTTCCGCCCACTCTACAACTTGTTCTCCCGCTCTCTCTCTCACCCATTTACTCTCTTGCGTTTGCAGCATTGTGCCATTGTTTGGCAATTATGCAGCGCGTTTTAATTATGACAACGGCAACTACAACTACAACAACAACAACAGCAAAGAGAGAGAGAAAGAAAGAAAGAGGGGGAGAGCAAACGACTGCGGTGAGTGCTGACAACAACAGCAACAACAACAACAAAAGGAAAACGCAACTTCAAACGAAACGAAACAAAACGTAACGAAACTCAACGAAAACGAAGAACGGCAACGTAGCGGTTTTTGCAGTTAAGTTGCCAGCATTTTTTTGCACTCATTGTTGTTGTTGTTGCTTTGGTTGTTGTTGTTGTTGCTGTTGTTGTTGTTGCTGCTGTTGTCGGCAGCATATAAATATAAAATGTGCTGAGTGAAATTAGCATATAAGCGAAGTGAGAGAGGGAGACAGGGGGAGATGGTATGTATGTGTGTAAGTGCAGGTGGCTGCGTTGAGTGCCAAAAAGCATAAAAAATAACTAGCCAAAGCTCTGCCTCTGCCGCAGTCGCAGTCGCTGCCTGCGAAAACGGAAGCTGCGGCAGCGGCAGAGCGCAACTATGACTGTGAGAGGGAGAGAAAGAGAGAGAGAGACGCGTAAGCACGTAAGCAAACACATAAACACTTTAACGCACTGCTTAACGCACAAACTCACACACACACACACACACACGCACATACTGACACTCACGCAAACGTACACGTACACACACACGCGCACACATATTTATGCACTTACGTGAAATGTCGCGTTAAATGCAAGTGTGCAAAAGGAGCGCGCATAAGAGCATGCGTTAGAGCGAGAGCACAAGAGAGTATGAGTGCAAACAGAGCCACAGACAACGCCAAATGTAGTAGTTTATGCGTGTGAGCGAGACAGCAAGTGGTAATCAAAAGAATTGTAGGGGCGAAGTGTGGGGGAGAGGAAGAGGGAGAGAGAAAGCGGTGGAGAGACACACATTTTATAGAATGCATTTGGCGTAAAAACCACGCTCATAAATATTTTCCACACGGCAGCGCGTTAGCAGTGTTAGCTACTGTTACAGCTACAGTTGCTGCTGCTGCACTGCTTGTTGTTGCTGTTGTTGTTCAAGTTGTTGTTATGCCTGCAAGCAGTGCGGCTGCTGGTGGTGGTATACAACGATTACGTTGGGATTTTCGCTGCTTTGCACTTGCTTTAGTTATGTTTGCCATAGTTGTTCTTGTTGTAGTTGTTGTTTGTTGTAGTTGTTGTTGTTATTGTTGCTTTTGTTGTTGTTGCTGTGCATTTAACTGCACTTGCTGCTGTTTGCACTGCTTATTGTTGCTGCTGTTGCTGCATTTGTTGCTGCTTGCGATGCTTGTTGTTGCTGTTGTTAGTTGTTCGAGCAGTTTATTTTGAACTTAGCTCTGCTTGAAATTAAGTACATAAACTTACTAGCATAATCATTTATTAAATGTTGCTCGAAAATAAAATATACAAAAATGTTGCCTCAAAAGTTTTTTTTCCCTTTGTGCATAAAATACCGAAGAGTCGTGCAGTACCAACTTTTATTAGACTCTATACCTAATCATTAAATATGCGTACATAAAATATGTAAACTTTTGTTCTATGCAAAGCTTTTAGAAACTCTAAATCAATGGGTTTTTTTCTATATCTATCACTCTGTGTCTGTCTCTTTCTATACAACATACATATATCTAGCTAAATCATTGTTCAAAAACAGAAGTCTGAATACTGAACACCCTCTTAAAATATACCATTAAATATTCCAATAATTCTATATGTGTAACAAAAAAAAAAAATCCGCTTAAAAATCCCAGTGTTTTGTTTTATGCAAATATTTTAGCATAAGTCTTATACAAACGAATGTACAATATATATGCTTTATATATATATCATGTGCATATATGTAATGTATGCTAAATATCACAAACGAATGAATGCATTTCAATTTTTCGAATTTATTTGCATTTTATTCATGAGTGCAACGAGTTGCAGCAAATTGCCTCAACCACGAATCATTTCGAGCTTGACGAACATTACCTCAAAAATAAAACCAAATATATTTCATATATATGGTATATATATATATAAAGAACCTCATTTATATCTAAAACTCAGGACGAACATCAGCAAATTTTTGCTTGGTTATCACACAAACACTCACAAATGTGCACTCACTTGCACTCATTCGCATTCAAACTCAAAGCTTTGTCATATTATTTTAAGCACTTTGGTGTATTTTGATTTAATTACTACATATTTGCATTTGTATGACCTAGAAATAATGACCACCTCATAGTTTCATAGGACTTTTTGGTTGTCCAAAAAATATGTTTAAAAAAAAATTTTAAAATTTTAAAAATTTTGAATATGTATATTTCACTTTCTTTAAATATGAAAAAATATATGTTTAATACGGAAAGTTTTTGAAACATAATTTATGTTGAATAAAATATAGTAAAAGAAAAACCTTTCCATCTCATTTATGTTTTGGAAATTATATAAAGTAGATTTTAAAATATTCGAATATTTTAGAAAATTTGAAAAGAAATTCTTCAGTATAAATATAATATAAATTTTGATTCACAAAATTCTAAAAAAAATGTATATAAAAATGTTAACAGAAATGTCTAAAAAATTATTAGAACCGTCTCAAATTACCAAATTAAGAATATCTAAAATTATTTTTCCAAATTCCAAAATAAAATTTTCCGAAACTTTAAAAAATACTTGAACAATTTCGAAAATTCGTAAAAATACTTGACAAGTTTATTGTAATTCCAAAAAGAGAAACATGCATATTTCTTGAAATTAAACAAAATTTTGTTTATCTAAATCATAATACAACTTTCGAAAGCAATATTTCTTACACAATATGAAAACACTTTATGATAACAATGAGCTTTACTTTTAGCCAAAAATTTCCTTTAAATATATTACACATATGCCCAAGTGCAAATCATATTAAAGAATCTATTAATAAAACATTATATTCCATATTTTCCATATATTATATTTATTTGCAACCTCAACTTTTCAAGCTCGGCTGTCTCTCAGCGGTTTACCATTCGCCTGATTTGGCCATAATATAAAAATTATGTGTAACAAGTCATCGCGTTCAAATTTTTGGCCAAGACCACAGCAAAGACTAGCATAAAAGCGCGTAGAAAAAACCCTTTTCAAAACGGCAACAAGGCAAAATTGAAAATGGCAACAAAACAAAAGACCACAACATGCACATAAATAACGCCATTGTGGCTGACGGCTTTCTTTCTCTCTCCCTTTTTCTCTCTCTCTACCGTTCTCTTTTCCACTCTGTCTTTTAACTGCTGCAAGCGCGCCAAAAGGCGAATGGGTTAGCCATAAAATATATTGAGGAAACCTGCCAAGCAGCCAAGCACAGAAAGAAAGGCATAAAATCATCATTATCATCATCATCGTCATCATCATCATCATCATCATCATCATCATCATCATCATCATCATCATCATCATCGTCGTCATCGTTGTCGTCGTCGTCGTCGTCGTCGTCTTCATCGTCATTTTGTGGCTTGACCCACACAAAAAAAAAAAAACGTCAAGAAAATTGGTAAGAACGAATATGCGTATCAAGTAGTCAAAACGAACCGCAGTCGCGGCATTTTCCTACACATTTTCTTTGGCTTTTCGCAAGTTGTTGTTGTTGTTGTATTCATTGTTGGTGTTGGTGTTGTTGTTGTCTTGTCTAGACCCGCTTGATGGCAGCATGCAAATTGCTCATACGACGCATTGGTCCCTTTGGGCCAAAACGACAATGAAGCAAAATCGAATCACCAAAACAGACACACACACAAAAAAAAAGAAGAAATAGAAGAAATAAAGTAGCAACTCAAAGCCACCCACTCAATGTGACCTTGGATTGTGTATGTGTGTATCCTTTTCCTTTGCTTTCCCCTGCATTCTTATCATTATCTTCGTTTCTATGGCATTGTATTCTATACTTCATCTCAATGCTATATAATTTATTTCGTTTTTCCTTTTTTTTCGCGTGCGCCCAATAAAATGTGAAAATTTATTATGCACTGAGCATGGCAACCCTGCCAAACACGATGAATATAAATTATGAATTTTTTTTTCCTGCCTATTTGATTAATTTTCATATTTTGCCATTTTTAGCCAATTTTTTCACTGTGAGTGTGTGTGAATGTTTGTGAGTGTGTGTGCTACTTATTCATCTGCCATTGTCACATTCTGCTGAAGAAAGAAACACGGAAAAAAAAACAATTTTTTTTGTTTCATATATTTTTCGTGAGTATTGAATATTTTGTAATTTTTTTTGTTGTATTTTTTTTCAGAATTTTTGTCTCTTATAATTTTTTTTTTTTTTTTTGTATTTTTTTGTTGCTTTGCTTGTGTGTTCTAGAAATTCAAGCATCATTAACGCTATTTTTTGAATAATGTGCATAATTTATTTGTTTGTGTTATGCCACTTGATTTGATTTTATTTATTAGCGCGTGTTTGCGTCACACAAGCATATCAAATTGAAAGCATAAATTGCGTAATAATACCAGGCGGAAATACATATACACATAGATCTATCACTTCCGGCCTAACCAAAGTAATTTCAGGTCATTACTCAAAAATAAGCAAAAAAATGTGAAGAGATTTGTTAGATTAGTAAATGCTCATGGAAGTTTAAAAAAATTGTACAAAAAAATTATTTGAAAATACATTTTATAAAGTACTTAAAAAAATACTGATTATTCCAATACTATATATTCTACCAAATCTCTTTCAAAATGAAAGCTTCGGTTCATTTTATGTAGCATACATTTGTGAGCTTTAGAAACTTTTTTATAAATACCAAAAATTTTTCAACAATCAATTCAAATAACAATTGAATTTTTTAGTTTTTAGTCACATATTTTATTGTTAAATAACAAAAAAAAAAACAATGTTTAAAATACCACAAAAAGCCAAATATTTGCAATTCAGTTTTAAGAATTATTTAACTAAAAATATCATTCATATTTCTATATTTTCAAACAACATTTTCTGGTATCTTTTAGATATGTATTTTCTAATTTTTGTGTTATATTGGCGCACAAAATTCCATACACTGTGCTCAATTGTAGATCATAAATAAGATACTTTACAAATTTTATTCAATTTTATTTAAAGTAATTTTTTCCTGAATATTTCCATTTATATTGTATTTGCTATAGATACAAAAAGTTCACTTTTTAGCTTTTATATATATAAATGCTATTACTTTTTTTTGTTTACTATATTTTGTTTCAAAATCTAATGAGTTTATTTTAGTTTCTATGTGCACACTGTCAACAAATTAGAAAAACTCTGGTCAAAACTTTTACAGCCGCAAATGCATTGAGCGTAAAACGTGTTTTTTTTTGGGACATTTTCACTAGGGCTCTAACTCCGGCTAAAACTCCAAGGTTTTCTCTTACTCTTACACGTAGAAAGTAGAGAGTGTTGTGAGGGTGTCTGAGAGTTTCTCACCTCTTTGTGGGCTCAGAGAGCACGTGCTGAATTGAAAGCGCTTGCAATTGAGATGGCAAATTGCGGCACTTTACAAATGCATTGCATTGTGTTGGCAGGAAGAGGGGAAGGAAGTAAAAAGGGTGTCTAGTTGGGGAGTGTTTCGAATTGGGCGGGCACATCAGCAACTTCAACGAGCTGGCAGTCAATCGCCCAGGCACAGACTGGCAGAAGAGATGCTTCTACTCCATTGCCAGTCAACTTTCAATGTCACACGTCATCAAACTTTTTGGCGCTACTTTGGCAGCAGTTTCTGCCACCTACACTGAGCGATAAACTGTAGCAGCTTATAGTTTACAGAAGGAAAACAAATTGTTACCTAAGCAGTCATTCTACAACTGATTTTTAATAAACACAGATTTGCTGTCAGCCCTTTTTATCTTTTTCCATTCCAACACATTCTGTCTACGTACTACTCTTTCCATTTACATCGTTCGATAAGCTAATTGGGTTCTACCCACTCTTTTAGAACATTCTCATTCTCACTTCATCTTATTTTTCGCTTATTAAGAAAGCTCTCCGGCTGTGCGATCGTTTTTTATAGCTCCTTCCTTTTTCCATTTTCTTTCTACTCATCATTCCTTTCCCTTACATTATTCGCAAATTTCAAAGTGTACTCATTTGAATCCCCAATCATAATCACTTTTTCAGTGACTACCCTTCAATCTTCACGATCGTTTTTTGCTATTTCCACTGGTTCTTCCTTCCCCCAAAACTTATTTTTAAGCTCAAAGTTCTTTGTTTGTTGTTTGGCTATTTAAAATCACATTTCCATTCTTTTTTATTTGTCCCTCTTCATAATTTTTTTTGAAGATAAAAAAAGGTCTATTGGATTATTTGACATTTTTTTCCACTTTCATATCCATTCCTGATCATTCTCGCTTGAATTTACACTTAATAGTTTTTTTTCTCTATAAAATTATATTATTTCTATGCAAAATTTTAATCTATCCCTATCACTATCTATCATTCAATGTATCAATCTTGTAGCACCATTTTGTTTTCTTCCAGTGTAGGCTTATGGCATTTCAGCATTTCGAAGCTGATGCTGTTCTATAGCTCAATGCTGCATTCATTTTTCGCATACATCCTCACTTGAGGTATGAAAAGACATTGACTTACGTACATTGATAAAGGGGTCTGTTGTCAGAGGTGAGGGTGCCAACAGGTAAGGGTGTGGGTGTGTAAGGGGTGGAGGTAAGCGTTAGCTGAGTGTAGTGCATACGAATTGACAGGCTTTGTTGGATCTGTGGACCCTATGGCTGCTACCGCCTTAGCTGCTGCCATTCCACACGTTTGAGTTGCATTCATGTTGGCAGCAGGAGTCGACGTCGATGTCGACTACGACGCGGCCAATGCGCCTTTGGGTAACGGAACTTCTGGCTGACATAACGGTAAATGGCTTTTCTCTATAGAGCCACCCCCCAAAGCTAAGCAAATCAAGCAAAAATTCTTTTAACAAAACGATGTGGCAACGCCATGCACATACATACTCCATATGTAGCCGTATCTCTCGTTTCTCCATCCACTCTTCCTTTCTTTCTCTCTTTCTCCCTTTCTCTCTCTTTCTCTTTCTCTTTCTCTTTCTCTCTCTCTCTCTCCCTCTTTCTCTCTTTGGCTCTATTTTCAAGTTGGCAGCTGGACAAAGTTAAAAAGTTGACGCTGTCGCCGCCATATGCCATATGTTACCCTAGCGACTCCTACGGGATATCTTGCTCTCTTTCAGCCGGTACCCACTGTCTCCCCCTGCCTTTCTCGCATTCTCTGTGCCTCCCTTTTTGCCATATTGCATTACATATGTGCGCAATTGCAGCCAATGCAAAGAGCAATACAGAAAGCAAAGCAAAAAAAAGAAAATGGGCAGAAAGGAGGAAGGGTGCAAGGGTGCAAGGGTGCAAGGGAGCAAGGGAGCAAAGGGAAAAATTTATTGAAGCTCACAGCAGGCAGTCAATTCACGCTTAACCAATTTCTACCCATTTCTCTGGTGCATACGGCTCTCAATTTCCACAACTGCGTTGCCATTCATTTCCGTTTTACTATCACAGTCCTGCCAGACTGTCTAATTTGCTAAGAAAGCCCTGTGAAAGCAATTTCTCCAGATGTTGATGACTTACAGTTTGATAATTCTCTCTCTCTCCCCCTCTCTTCCTCTCTCACTCCCCCCTCTCTCTCTCTCCCTCTCTCTCTCTCTATCTCCCTCTCAAAGTGCTCTCATGTTCGATATCAAGCTAAATTAGAACATGCTTAGTTTATATGTCTTGGCTAGAGAGAGTACTTTAGAGAGAGGTAGAATACGATAAACATTAATAATATATCGTCTTGGTATTAACATGTATCCCATAATCATCATAATTTCTACCCTATTCGGTTGTTTATTCTCTTAGTGCTCTTGATACTTGAGTTCCATCTAAAGTTAAGTTGGGGCTTGGTTAGTTTAGGTTCAAGTCTTGGTGTGGATGTGGATGGATGTTTTAGATCAAACTGGGGTTTAAACAATCATTCACTAATCACCATAATTCCTATTTTCTTTTAGTTCTTATATATGTTAATATTTATATTGATACATGACTAAATCCGTATGAATCTTTGCTAGTTATATCTAAAGAAAAAGAGAGACAATATGAAAGAGCTCTTTTACAGAATCCTCCTAAAAAAATTATTTGGACTTCGTTCTCTATTATAATTATTTTTGTTTCTATATAAATTATTTTTATATGGCTTTAGATGTTCAATATGTCAAAATATATTTAATATTTTATAGTTTTATTATATTCTCAAATTATAGAGCAACTCAGAGTCGCAAAGTGCTGAATCGGCGTTGCCACATTGTTCAATTTTTGTACATTCATTCGCTTTGCTGTCAAAGCCATTGGCTTTTGCTGCCATTGCCATTGGCCAGAAAATTCCCATTCCCATTCCCATTCCCATTCCCATTCCCATTGATGCTACTGTGTTTTGGCATGCATCGAATTGACGGTTTGAATTTCATGTTATTGACCAACGTTTTTCTTTTGTGTACAACCCCCCGCCAGAGCAACCCACATCCACACCCATCTAGAGTTGCATTGGTCGCTCTTGCAGCAATTTCCCTGTGTGTCGCTCAGTTTCTGGACTCCCTCGTCAGCACTCAATGCAAGCAGAAAATGTCCAAACTGTCAAATGCCAAAAAGCAAAATGTGGATGCCATTGAGCTGACGTGAAGCTGCTGTCCAGGCCAGGCTGCAGGTGCAACAGCTGTTCCTGGAAGCTAGAGCAATAGATGATGAGAGAGAGAGAGAGAGAGAGAGGCGGTTGATGGGTTTCTTTTTTGTTAGGTGAGGTTGCTGTTGGTTTAGCTGGCATTCGTACATTTTGGCCAATACCAATATTCCATATATGTTCACCTGCTGGCCATGTGTCACCATTGGCCAGCAAAGCTGTCCATCTCCGGCAACAACCTCGGGGCCCAAAACATGACAAAGCGCATTGCATATCCAGAGGGGGGAACTAATGCTGCCCCTTCGGCCATAACCCATTGCCAATACCAGTTATAGAGCACAACTCATAAGCATGATTAAAGTCCAAGTGCAGCCAATTATTCCACAAGCCAACCCCAAGCCCCCCTTCATCTCTTACTTTCTATCTATGAATACAGTACTGCATAAAATATTAGCTACAGCTCGAGTCATTTTCAATTTGTCAAGTTGGAAACGAAAGCTTTTAGTCGCATCAAAGGATGCTGCTTTCTCTCTCTCTCTCTTTCTCTCTCTTTTCCTTTACCCATCTATAAAGCCAAATATATACCTCTTTATATCTATATATATATATATATATATAGTCTATGAAGTTTGATTTGTTCTGTGGCTATTTTTGTGCACTTCGCCTTGCATATATATAAGCAGCAAAATTTGTAGTCGAAGCACTTAACTAGCCCCTTTGCTCTTCAGTGCCACGCCCCTGGCTTTGGTCTCCATTCTGTCCTGGTCTACACTCAAGGCAAATTCAATTTGGCTAATGAATGCAATATTAATTATAACAATATAAACTCTTGGCCAGCTCGCACTAGCACTTTCTACACTTCCTGCTCTACCTTTGCCATTTCCTCTCTCTCTCTTCTTTCTCTTTGTCCTTTCATTCTCTATTGGTCGTTTTTGGTAACAATTTTGGGACCCCCAAGGTGGGCATTATTATAACCAAAAATTTGTTGCCTGCTTTGCATAATTGTGCATTGCACACAAAAGACAAATTGTGGGCTGGCACTTTAAGCTCCCCAATTAGTTGCACAATTCATATGAATT
Organism: Sphaerogastrella javana; assembly: GCA_037040025.1. Taxonomy (NCBI): domain Eukaryota; kingdom Metazoa; phylum Arthropoda; class Insecta; order Diptera; family Drosophilidae; genus Sphaerogastrella; species Sphaerogastrella javana. Next base: position 25,589 of record JBANCZ010000295.1, on the reverse strand, counting down.
TGAGTGTCTTTGGCAGCTTGAAGCCAGGCTCAAATAAATCAATTAGTTGCATTTTATACTGAGGGAAATTATTGAAATAATTATGGTAATTGTAACTAAAGAAAATATATAGAAATATATTTAATAAATATAAATATAGATGCAACTTCTAAATGTCTAACTAAAAATGTACATTTTCTGATAATAAAGGTTTATATTAGAATTCTATTCTTTATAATATGAAAATATTAATTCAAATAATTTAGTGGCATTTTATAATGCAAGAAATTATTAAAATTGTTATAATTTTAATTATAGGAAATATATATTAATATATAAAATATATATAGGTAAACTTCAAAAAAAAACAAAAACTATAAATGTCAATATTGTGAAATAAAAAGAAATAGTTTTAGCTTAAGATAGCATTTCATAGAGCAAGAAATCCAAAGAAATTGAGAAATTATTTCAGTAATTATGATTATAGAATATACACAATTATAAAATATTATTTATAATCTATATATAAAAGATAAGATAAGATATATAAAAGATAAGATATATAAATGCCATTAACCCATACTATAAGGCAGAACATTTAAATTTCCTACTTTATTAAAATTACAATTTCAAATTATTTTGAAGAGATTATATATTTAAAAAAAACCATTAAAAATATAGAACATTTGTATCTATATTCATGTACTCTCAAATTTTAAAATATATATATACATTCTAATAATAAATCATAAAAATTCTCACTTATTTGCTTCAGTTTGATGAAATTTGTTAAAGTAGTTCGAGAACAATGCAACAAATGATGTACAGCTTAAGATATTTGAGCAGCTTTCTATGGTAAAGCTCTTTTAATATTTACCAAAAAAAAAAAGAAGAAAAATGTTATATAGTATTCCATATAATATTTATGCTGAGATTTTGTGCATTACCCAGTGACATCATTGATGCGCCCCATTGTTGTCACATACAAAAAACAGAGGCACTTCTCACAAGTATTGCTATTCTCAGCTCTCGGTATTCAGTTCTCTTTTTTTTTTCAACATTCACTTTTCATATGGACTTTCTTTTTGTTTTTTTATTTTGAGCAGCAGTGGTGCACTCGAGCCAAGGTAACAGACTCGAGTGAATAGCGGCTAAACAATGCCCCAGCCTTAGCTGAGTGCAGGCACTAACAATGAGTAGAGGCGCCTCTTCACTCAGTCTACTTCTCCCTCTATCATTTTTACCTCTCCCTCTATCTCTCCTCGATCTCCCTCTCTATTTTTATCATTCTCTCTCTCTCTATCTCCCACTTTTCCTTAGTCTCTCGCCCTCTTTTACTACCTTCCTCTCTCATTCTCTATTGCTACTGACGTCATTGTTGCCAAACCAGCACAGGACTAAGATTAAGATAGAGACTAAGGCTTCGACTAAGACCAAGACTAAGGGAAGTGGCTGAAGAGGCATATACTTAGGCAGCGGAAGGGGGAACACTGAGACTTAGGGAGTCGGAGACAGTGGGGCAGGATATTTGATCCACAATTCAATATACAATCTTCATAACAAACCACACACAATGCAATACCGATTACAATCGGCATCTTGGCTGAAATTGTTACTTGTTATATGAACGCCAAATATTTCCATTTGCCATTTTCTCATTTTCCATTTCCCATTTCCCATTTAGCCGCTGCACTTGTTGTGTGCGTATAAATTGCATGAAATTAGTGAAGATTTGTTGTGCACACACTCACACACACACAGTGGCAAAATGCGTGTGGGCCAAAAGGCGGAAATGAATTTGTGGCACTAAAATGTTTGTTGCCACATACACACACACACACACACGCACAGTTGAACAAAGGCGAGTGGCATGAAAATGAAATAAAAGATGGACGCAGAAATTCTCAAAGTGAAAAGCGTGTGGCATGTGTGTGTTTTAGCCGTGTGTGTGTGTGTGTGTGTGTGTTTGTATGTATGTGTGTGTGTGTGTGTGTGTGGTGTAGTGTGTGTAAACGATTTGTTCGCTATGCCTGAAAAACGTTAAAGGAAAATTGCATGCAACAACAAAGTCAACAACAACAACAAAATAGAGAGAGGGAGAGAAAATTGCAATTCCAAAATAGAGCCACACAGCAGGACAAAATTTAAGAAAATGACTTAAAACAAATTAATTAATAGTAAAAAATATTATTTTTCAAATATATAAATTAATGTATTTTATAAAAATTTTTTAACTTCAAATTCAAATTATTTATATTTTAAAAATATCCCTAAACTTTTCTAAAATAATTTAATTTTTTACCAGTATAATATAGTCTTATTAAGTAATTATAATTTGAAAAGTGTAAACTTTTTTAAATTTTATATATTATGATCATATATATGTCTTTTGTAGGGTATAAACTTTAAGCATATTTAATGGATATTCACCACTGTGCTCTACTTTGTGGCACACGCTGAAAAAGACGTTAAAAGCCAAAAAGATAGGCCGACATATGCCCCGATAAAGCTAGTGAGATAGATATGGCAAACAAGGAGAGGGAGAGAGAGAGAGAGAGAAAGAGAGGAGAGAGAAAAAAAGAGAGAGAGAGAGGAAGAGGGGATGTGGGAAAAGGAATCGCGTGAGAGCGAGTGGGCAATGGCAAATGGTTTTTTCGTTTAGCAATTTTATTTCCGCCTTTGTCGCCATTCATTCGATTGCCAAGCTGATGGCTGGCAAAAGGATGGTGAGGGGAATGGCAGGCGACAAAGAGGAGAACAGGCAGGCTCCAACTGACAACGGCTAAGAACGAAATGTGGCCAAGTCAGAGTCATAGTGCGGCAGGATATGTAAGTGAATGAGCATGTAGAATGTAGAAATTGAGCACTATGCACTGAGAACGAGAACAAGGACATTGCCACACACACACTCACACACACACTCACACACACACACACACACACACACACACACACACACACACACACTCACACACTCACACACACACACTCACACATACTGCCACACACACTGACTTCATGCCACATACCAAGTATATCGCAAGACTTAATGTGTTAACCCAATTTTCATATGGAACTGGCAAAGGCTCCAAAGGCAAAACACCCTGAACACCCTACCCAAAAAAACCCTCCCAATCACCGCTACCCATTGAAGTGTAGCCACCCAAAAATAGCATCGTGATAGAGACATGCGCCGAAATCCGTTGAATAACAAATTTAGCACTGAATTACGATTATTTGCCAGCGCCAGAGAATTAACGATTCGCAATTTGAATTCGCCATGCGGAGGAAGAGATTCGAGTGAGTTTTCCTCGCACAACTGAAAAGTCAAGTACGGGAAATCATTGGGGCTGTGTGTGTGAGTGTGTGTTGTATCTAGGGAAATGATAGGCATAAGTTAACAGGCCTTTAGCCTGATTTGCATAAGTGACAGTTGACGACGACAGTGTGAAGAGCAGCCCGAGTAGAGGCTCAACACTCCGAAGGCTTAAAGCCATTTTCCACCGTCAAATGCTTTTCCTTTTTCCGACTTGCTGACAATTAGCAAATAAATGGAAATTTCAACGCATTTTCAAAAGTTTATCCCATTGCTTTTCAAACAATAAGTGACATTTTTTACATAGAGGCTTAAATGCAAGATTTTAGTTTGGGGAAAGTGTAATAAATTTCAGAACATTGAATGAAAGGACTTAAGAATAGGATTGAAATTTCTTTATTTAATTGATAATTACTGTTGGGGAATATTATTGCAAGAATTTTATAAGGTTTCCTTATAGGGAAGTATGTGTATAATTATAAGATTTTTTTAATTTATGTTTATAATATTAAGTGGTAATTTTATGGATATTCGATTGAGACTTTAGTTGCTATTTTTGTATAATTTTAAATAAGGGTTTTTGATAAAAATTAAATTGTATTAATAATAAATTTTAGAGGAAGATGAGAAAATTCTTGGATATTTTTCTAATTTCAAATCTTAAGTAATCAATTTCATTTTAAAGGGAAAGTTAATTGCTTAGAATTTTTATTGGAAGCTCTATGTAAATAATTGTAAAGGCATGTTTAAACCTTGAATCAAGGGTAGAGTTTCAGTAGGGTTCTGTACCATGCTACCTATTATACAATTGAATCAATCAAATGTTTTTTACCTTTCTTCTACGCCATTAAAGTTGACATTTAAAGTGTTATTTAAACTCTCTGCCTTGAATCACTTTAAAGTGTGCCCTTTTTTACAGATTTTCTTTCCATTATTGTACAACCCTTTCAATCAATTTGAACATAATTAAATTTGACTCACAAGAGCCTACAACAACAATAAAATGACAGTAAAAATGGTAGAAAAAGAAAGCAAAAAAGGCAAGTGATTTCATCTACTGGTTGCTAGGGTTGCATACGATTTATTTCCGATTACCTGTGCGAAAATGCTGTGGCCTGTTTTCTTCCTGTTTCATTTCTTTCTTTTTTTTTGTCGATTTTCCAGAATTTTTCTGGAGATGTGAGTGAGAGGGTCTCCCTATGCCTGGCTGCTGTTTTTGGCAACTTAACGAATTCACTTTGACTTAACATATGGCATTGGGGGTTGGAGTTGAATGAGAGGGTGCTGCGTAGCCAAAACTTGGGCTTCCACTGAAATTGTCAGTTACATAAGGAAATTTACCTGCCTGTAGGTAAGAGCGTATTGCAGATTGTTGTAGGGGATTTTATTGTGGGATTTGGAAGAGGGACTGACTATGTAGGGGCTGTTCTGAGTAGGGGAAGATGGGTGGTATTCGAAGGCAACTTTATTTTTGCTTTCATTTCTTTTGTTCATGACGTTTCACATGCAAAACGCGTGTCACATTCGCATTTCCGCCCTGTCATGCTAGTTTTTCTTTTGGCCTCACGCATATACATATGCTGTCACACACACACACACACACAGTCATACAGCCAGAGTTGTAGTTGCTTTTTGGCTTTCACCAGCAGCTACCGTCCTTTGGTTACTTTGACGCTGGTTTAAGTGGGCTTTCGTGTGTATGCATGTGTATGTGTGTGTGTGTGTTAGAGTGTGTGTGTTGGCGCGTGTGTATAGTTGGAATGTGTAACTTGTTAAAAATCCATTAATCACGTAAGTGGCAACTCTGGCAAACGACAAAGCCAGCATACAAATGCGTTCATGCGTGCCAAAAAAAAAAAAAAAGAAGAATAACTCAGGCTAGCGCAAAAGCCGACAAGCTCTGCCTCACACACACTCTCTTTTCCCTTTCCCTTTAGCTCCCTCTCTCCTCCTCCATCTCTACCACCCTCTTTCGAACTCTACCCTCTTTACACCCTCCAGGTTTCACTTAATTTTTTCTGTTGCTGCCTTGCGTTTCTGTTGTGTTCGCGTTTTGCTGGCTCATTATGCTACTGGGCTCCTCCTCTCTCTGCACGCTCCAATCTCTGGCTCTCTACCGCCATCCCACCTGCACCCCCCTCACCACTCTAACTCAAGCACCTACAACTACCTCATCAGTCATACATTATTGCCGCTCTGTTATTCTTTATTTTCTTATGTTTTTTTGAACGCTTTTCCTACGTTTTTCCGTCAAAATAAGCAAACCGGAAATTATGCATGTAATTAAATTTACAAAAAAAAGCCAGTCGGTGGCACTCGACAGTAGCTTTGCTATATTATGTATTTCTTAAATATTATTATAGCACTGAGATTTAAATAAATAAAGAGTTAGTCGGGGTCTAACGTTCCCTCTACTTCCACTTCCAATTCTTCTTCCTCTTTCTCTTTCGTTTTCCTAGTTATTTCAATTAAAATCTGTGCATACCCCTTTAGTCATTTGCTCTATTTAGAGGGTATTCTAATGTAATACATAATGATATAACGAGCAAAAAATGCTTTAATGTAAAAATTGCTTTTAATGTTCTGCAGCGATTTTTTTTAGGGCGGAAACAAGCTAAAAGTGCAGCTAAAGCTGTGAAACTTTAGCTATTTTTTAGCTGAGTGTAGATTGTTTATTAATTAGGCAAGTGTGTGCATAAATTACAGTAATATAATATAATATAATTAATCTAATTAGAGGTAATCTTATGGTATTTACATATAAGTACATGAAAATATGAATAATTAAGCTTTTGGGTAAAATCTATTATGTTTAATTAAAATATTTATCAAGCATTTTTTAGCCTATTTGGCACTACAAAAATACCATGGTAATCTATACAAATATCTATATTAATATAATATATATTTTTAAAACTATAAGAAATATTATATTTGCTCTACTAACAATGTTTCAGTTCTTATATCTCTACCGTAGTCCAAGTTATTTGATTAGGAGGACACACAAAGAGAAAACGAAAGATATGCAGACAAAGAGAGAGAAAAAGAGAGAGAGAGAGAGAGAGAGAGAGAGAGAGAGAGTGAGAGAGAGGGAGAGAGAGAGAGAGAGTGAGAGAGAAAGAGAGAGAGAGAGAGAACGAAAAAAGACACAGACAAACAT
>JBANCZ010000295.1:0-19124 GCA_037040025.1 Sphaerogastrella javana | reverse complement strand
ACTACCTCCCTCTCTCCCCCTCCCCCCCTCCCCCCCCCCCCCCCCCCCCCCCCCCCTCCCCCCACCCCCCCCCCCACATACTGTAATTTCAGTATTTATTTTAGTTGCATTTTAGCCCAAAGTCAACATGAAATATAAAATGCAATGAGAGCAGTGCAAAAGCCACACTAATTGCAAAAACCCCAAAAGACAAAAGCAAAAAAAAAAGAAACAAACAAGAAAAAAAACATTTTTGCCACAGCGCCAAAAATTTCATTTGCTCTTTCTCTCAGTGTATGCGTGTGTGGCCTCAGCCCAAGCCGCAACAAACACAAAGCTGCAGACATGGAGAAGGCGCCGAAGAATGCCAGATAGAGAGCGAAAGAAAGACAGAGAGCGAACGAGAGAGAGAGAAAGAAAAAGAGAGAAAGAGAGAGAGAGAGAGAGATATATATAGTGTGTGTAAGCTATACACGACGCCTTTGGCAGTGGCAGTCCCCAAGGCCCAAGTGGACTGCCAACTCGTGTTAATATTAAATTACCAAAAACTATTTGCAATTTTTGAAAGTTTTGCACTGTCTGTGCCAGTGTTAGAAAAGACTGCACAGTAACAACAAAGCGTTGAAGCAGTAGAGTAGCTTAGAGTACGGTAGGGTAGTCCAGAGTACAACAGGGTAGCTTAGACTGAGTTAGGGTAGGGCAGGGGAGCGGTGGAGACGTCTTGTCTTAGAAGCAGCACGCATTCCTTTGCATGGTACAAATTCTTAGAGTGCCAAACAGAGAGAAAAAAGGGAGAGATAGAGAGAAAGACAGAGAGGGAGAGAAAGGGAGAAAGAGAAAGAGAGAGAGAGAGAGAGAGGGAGAGAAAGAGGGAGAAACCGTAGGAAAGAGAGAGTCAAAAACACACAAGTTTATTATGTCTGCATGCAACATTTTAATATATGTGTCAGCTGGCAGCATAATTTGCATGTGTGTGTGTGTAAACGAGGTGTGTATGTGTGGGGTGGGGGGTGGCTAAATATAATTCCCTTTCTTGAAAGCTCACTCTTTGGATATTCTTCTCTCTCTCTCTCTTCTCGTGTTGCCTGTTTCATTGTCTTTATAATAAAGCTGCCCAGGAAACTTCTGCGGTTTTTATTTTTCTCAGTATTTCCTTCTAACTCGAGCACCCTCTTGCTTTCTCCCTTTATCACTCCTCACTCCTTCCACAATCTATCTCTTACTCTTTGGCTCTCTTTCCCAGTCTCTTACTGTATTTATGCCCTTCTCTATATTAAACCCATACTGCATTCTACTTTCTCCAACTTTTTCATTCCTTTACTCTCATCCACACGCTTCTTCTTCATCTACCCCTCTCTCCACTTTACCCACCCTGAGTTCCTTTACGCTCTTGTCTTTGTTTGTCTAGCCCAGCATAAGCAACTCCTACAGCTGCTGCTGTTCCAGCTTTTACTCCTTGGTCTTCCTTGTGGCAACCCTTTAAGTTTTTTACCACTTGAGTCACAGTCGGGCTTCAAAAAGTTTAACAGCCTGGCCCTCTACGCTTAAGACCTATGCTATTGCTTCCAATTTTACACGCTGTGCTCCCTTTAACCCGCTGAACTACCCCCTTTAGCCCCGTTTACACCCTACTACACCCTCGAACACCCTTCTCGCTGAACCTTTCATATCTTTGGGGCACCTGCTGCAAAAGTTTTCTGCTCTTCTGCCATGTGCGTTATTTTTTTTTTGTTTTACTTGGAAAATCAAAGTTACCAAACGCAACAGACGCACACACACACATACACATACACGTACACATACGCACACACACACATACACATACGCACATACATCTAGAGAAGCCTTAACTTCTGGGCTCTTCTTATAAACACACACATAGAGAGAAGCCGAGGCTGTCTGCCCTTACAAACTTTCTTTTTTGCCCCTAGCTCCTACTCTTTCTGGTTTTTCCCCCCTCTGTCTTTCTTTCTCTTTCTCTCTCTTTCTTGTTCTCCCTCTCCCTCTCTCTCTATCACTCTCTCGTTCTCCTTGGCTCTTTCTTAGCGTATTTTGTACTTAAATTAAATACAATGTGTGCGAAAAGTAAATTGAAGTTTACTTTATATGTGGATTTTGCACTCCTTCGCACGCTGCATTTTCGGAGTTTCATTTAAAACATGTTAAACAAATGCTGACGACGAAGCTTACACACACACCACACACAAAAAAGTTGACATTGTGAGTGTGGGTTGTGTGGAACCAGCACAACTTGTTAAAGGCTTCAACTTTGAACTTTCAACTGTTGCCTGTCACGGCGACTTCTTATACACAGGGCTCTCTACAACCTTCCGCTACCTTGACGACCTACCAACAACTACCTTAAACTCCACACAACTCCCTGCAAAACTCCCTGTCTTCTTGACATTCCCTTACTTTCGCCTCTCTCTCCCACTCTCTATCTTCATCTTTTAGTTTCTTCTGTGGACTTGGTCTATTTTTGGGTCTAAATTTGTAACGACAGCAGCTTAATATATATATATATATCTGTGTGTCACAGGTAAAACCCATAAAATCTGTGTGTGTACAAAAACTTCAAAAGATTTCAACAAAGATTTTACATTATCCAATAAGAGGCGTAACTTACGTGTGGGTGTATCTCTTAAAAGAGGTGAAATCAGTAAATGAAACAGTTTGTTTTATTGCTATTATTTAAGGATCTTCATTGAGAGAAAGGGGTATCTGCACTTAGGTGTATTTTAGGACTATACGAAGAAGGTAGCGGAAGTAAATAGAACTTTCATATGAAAGAGGCTTTTAGATTTCTTTGGGGATATCTAAAGCAATGTGTTCCATTTGCTATATGATAATAGTTTCTCTGAAATTTGATAGAAGGTTAAATCTATTTAATTTTTATATTGAAGGTTTTTTCATTTTAACAATCCTTTGCTAGCTCAAATCTTTCGGGTACATTTTTAATTTTCAAACATTGGTAGATTCTAAGACTAAATCTTAATAATGGTATCAACATTATCATTGTATATAATTTCATATAATCTTTGTAGGATTATCAGATTATTTTATTTGAAGCCATACGATTCTGAAATTCCCAAAGTTCCGATTCATTTAGAACTCTGTAGGTGTAAGATTTGTATCCGTAACAATCGACTGTACGGCATTGTTGTATTTACCGTTTAGTATACAATGGCGCGACTAACCACACAGCTGGGCAATGCAATTATAAAACTTTAATCGGACGCTAAACCGCTTTAGCTTTACCGTTGGTTTTAGCCATGGCGTTGGCTTTTGCTTGGGCTTTGGCTTTAGCGCCAAAACTCGCATAAAAGTGCATCAAATGCGAACAAAAAAAAAAAGGAAAAAAAGAAAATGGAACAGCGGAAAAAGAAACTTTGCGTTGCATTTTCCTCTTTGCTCGGGCTTAGCTTTTCGTATGCCTTTTTCGCTGCTTTGGCAGCTTTTGGCTTATGGCCGACGTGGAGCCAACAAAGCAAAGCCAACAAAAAACATATACACCACCAACAAAATGGGAGTCAGGAACAACAATGGTAACTGGCACAGCAGAAAGAGAAAACCAGAAAGAGTGAAAGATTGAAAGAGTGTGTATAAGGCGGTCGGAACTATTGCCACGCCCTGACATCATAAAAAACTTACCTGGCACCGACGAGCAGGCTGTTGCCATCCTTGGTGACGAGCTTGAAGTGATCCACGACACTCTCGTTGCCCAGAAATTTCAGTATATCCTCGGGACCTGCAAAAAAGAAAAAGAAAGAGAAAGAGTTAGCATGATTACAACCAAATTTGCAGTTGCATTTAGTTAGGTTCGTTAGGAGTAAGGCGTACAAAAGCGTGGGCGTGGCATGTAAATGCCTAATTAGGCAATTAGACTGCATTCAAGGCAAAAAAACGCTGTGAAAAAGCGTAGAAAATATATAAATAAAGAGAGACAACAATGTTGACAAAAGCAGGGCTGCGCTCTTGCTCCTTTAGATGCAAATTGCACCCTCTCAAAAAAAAGGGAGCAACAAAAAGGAGCTAAACAGTCAGACAGCAGCAACAAAATGCGGGCAGATGCATAAAGCAGCGCTAAATAAACCAACAACAACAAGAATGTGTAAAAGTAGTTGAAGTTTTTTATCAGTTGTTTACTTTTAGCGAGTTCACATTTTAGTTTTTAAACGTTTTTCGGGGCGATTTTGTTTGCGTTTTGTGGCAGCAACCGCTGATAGTTGTCGGCTGTCACAAAAGTAGTAGAAGAAGTAGAGAGTAGTAGGAGTTAGACAAGTAGTAGAATTAGGAGGAGTTGTTAAGGTACTAGTGGAAGTGGAAGTAGTTAAGTTAGGAGTTGATATGACAGTAGAAGTAGTGGAAGTAGAAGTAGTAGTAGAAATAGTAGTGGAGGAAGTAGTATAAGTAATTGTAATAGAAAGAGTAGTGGTATTGGGAGTATTTGTGGAAGTAGCAGTAGAAGATGTTATAGAAGATATTATAAGTATTTATCAGTAAAAGTAGTAGTAGTAGTAGTAGAAGTGAATATAGCATAAGATTTGGCTTGGAGGGCAAAGTAGTAATAATATTTATAGTAGCATAAGAAGTAGTGGTAGACTAAAGGTAGTAGAAAGAGTAGTATGAAATGCACAATTAGTCCTAGGACATCTATTTTTAATAGTAGCTGCAGATATAGTAGAAATACCACTGAAAGTGGTAGTAGTAGTTCAGTTAGGGTCTTACTAACTAAATCTACTAAGTGCTTAAGTTTTTCTCGGGAAATTGACCTGGTAATTGCATAGGGTAAGGTGCTGCGGTCAGGATGATACCATACAAATGGAGAAGCTTTCGCTGGCCATAAAGGCAACAAAAATGTTGAGTAAATAAGCAAGTAAAAGGTAAAAATGCAAATAAGATTATGTAAAGTTTTCTTGAAGGCAGCAAATGCAATGCATCTCTTCCAGGGCCGCGAGAAACGAATATTTTATATAGACAAAGTATAGAGAATCTAGAGGTAAGCTTATTGTACAAAGTAAAAGAGTGATTCAATTTGGGTTTAATTTATAAAGTTTCGAAGTTATATAAATACTGAATGTTCTTCAAGGAAATAGCAAGACTTCCTAAGAAATATGAGTCTAGATATTTGAGTTTCCCTTCCTTTTCTTTATAATTCACTTAAGGCTCTAATAAACACACCATACTTCGCTGAGGAAAAACTTATTTTAAAATCAACCCTCTTTACATTTTCAGATGACTAATTCCTGTCTAGCTTAACCACACCTAAGCCGTAATACATTCCCGTACATATCTCTCATTATAAGGGATAATATAGCGCACACCCACTGTCTGTAAGTCTGTCTATCTGTCCATCCGTTGGGTACGTCTATCCTTCTCTCTGTCTGTCTGTCTGTCTGCCTGTCTGTCTGTCTGTCTATCTGTCTGTCTGTCTATCTGTCTGCCTGTCTGTCTGTCAATCCTTCTGTCTGTCTTTCTGTTTGTCTTTGCCCATCATTTGATCAATGACGTCACAGTGAACCTTTGTTTTCACAACCCTCGACTGTTAACTTTGACTGCGAGCGGTCAACCACAAAGAGCGAAAAACTTTTTACGCTTTGCAGATTGTCGCATTTTTCCACATTAATTTTCCCCTTGATTTTTACTTTTTCTCTTTTCATTTTTTTTTTTTTTGTTGCATTTTCATTTTTAATAGCAGAACCTTTTCGTCAACTGCAGTGCAAACGCTACATATAGAAAAAGATATATATATATTCTCTTAACACTTTTCATTTTGGTAAGTGAAAGCGAGATAGTTACAGGGAAAGACAGAGAGAGAGAGAGAACCCAAAAAAAAAACACAAGTAGAGTCAAAATTAATGGGCGGAAAAAAAGCTTTTATTCGCGAGCTTTTCAAATAGGACAGGCCTTTTGTTAGCCTGACGTTTAACGTGACACGTGGGACGTGTGTGAGTGCCCCTTTACCCGCCTCTCTTCCACTCATTCTCCCCATTGTACTCTCTCTTCTCTCTCTCTCTCTATCTCTATCTCTGTGTGCTCTGTGAACTGTCTGTACTATAGAGATGCAGGGTTTGGTTGGGGGGTTTAGCCTCTTCACTTGTTTGTTGCTGCCTCAAAAGTACAGCAAAAGTTTTTCAACATGTTCGTACATACGTTTTAACAGACACACACACACACACACACACACATATTCACACACATACATATACACACACACACACACACACATTCACAGTGCGACTACACTGAGCGACATTTTTAATTTGGCGCTTTAATTAAAAGCAACAAAGCTTTGTAACGAAAAACCTTGCAAAGAATGGTCTAGAGTTGTCAGCACACCAAAAAAAAAAAAATACCATAAAAAAAACATAACTACAACAACAAATCAGAAAGTCAGTCGGTCATGAAATATGTGGAATTACTATGGCATAAATAGAGGTAGACATAATCAAATGAAGGGTAAGACAAAGTCTAGGGAATATATGCAGTAAATTCTTTGAGAGAGATAGTGAATGGAATAGTATATACGCTAGAGTAAAAAATAGAAATATAATCAGAAAATGGTTTAAAATTATTTAAATAATATACAAAATATTTTTAATACTTTGGAGATTGAAATTATATAGGCTATATAGCAGAAATTAGTTTGAAAGTGTAGAGTACAAGATTAAAATATAATCTGACACAATTAAACCTTCAAATAAATGAAAAGCCATAAAACTTGCTAATAAATTCCCAATTTTTCTACGCTAAACCATTTAAATCACCTTACACGGTGTTAATTGTTAAACCATAGCTGATCCTAGGTAATTTTGACTCAGAAATGGTCAAAAATAAAGCTAAACGTTGGCTCAATTCATGTTTAATGCCACCACCGGGCCTCTTTTAGGAATGACCCTAGCCAGAAACTAAACTGTAAGCCCACAAATTGTAGGCTAATATTTATTTTACCTATATACACACATACACACACACACACACACACACACACGCACACTATACACACTTTGCTTGGCCAACAAACAGTAAAAAAATGTTGGCAACAAGCGAAAATCTAATATTTACCTTGACTTTCAAAATGTATACGAGGCCAAAGTAAACTGCAACTCAACACGTACCCCCCCGAAATCCTACTTCAGCCACGCCCACTCCCAAGTGGGCCAAGCAATGCGTTGCCAATTCCCATTTACCCAAAAAGATCCGCACCCTCGCCTACCTACCCACTCATAGAACCTCGTTTTTCCTCTCTCTTTTTACTAGTATTTCCTAGTATTTGAACAAAGGCGCAGCAGACCGTACCGAATTCGCCAGACGATTCAGCGATGCGCATATATAAAAAATGAAAGAAAACCCAAAAAAAAAAGGAAATCCCCTTAAACTAACCCCCCCTTGTTCATGAAGTCTATCATTTTAATCAACTCTCTGACCTGGCTCTGTGTCGCACCAAATTATGCAAATTCTACGAAAATAACATAAAATTCCGACATTCGAAAATCTACAACTTGAAGCGCCCTTAACCTCCACCCTGCGCCCTCGCCACATTCGGCTTGACTGTGCGCATTTTGCGGTGCACAATGGCGACAACGTGTCCATGTTTGACTTTGTTTTTCCGAGCCGGGCCAAAGACCTTAGAACCGGAACGTGACAACGCAAGCATCTGCCGACTTATGTGTGCTGATGTTTCAACAGTTCTTACTACCGCGCTCTTGGTCTCTCTCTCTCTTCTTTTTTATTCTCTTTCAACAAATCATGCCATTGGACATTTATCTTTTAACAAAAAAAAAACCCCCCGAAAAAAACCATGAGCTGATTATCAAATATATCTTAATGACAATTTTTTTTCTACGTTCTTTTTCTGGCAATAGAAAAAGTTTACTTAGTTTTTCCATCGTGGAAAATATATTTAAGACAGTAAAAATATTCACATTTGAATGAACAGAGCTGAGAAACTTGGGAGACTTAAAAAGAAATACTGTTCATTCTAGTGGAGAAAGCGAGAATGAGGGAAAACTAGAGAGAGAGAGAGAGAGAGAGTGAAAGACAGAAAGTTAGAGAAATGAAGTTATACATTGTATATAGGTATATATAGAGAAACAAGTCCTTGACATACCTTCAACTAATGCCACAGGGAGTGACAGTAAGAGATAGATAATGCTAGAGGAACAGAGAGAGTTAGTGACAGAGAGACAGAGAGAGAGAGAGAGACATAGTAAAAGGAAGTGAGACAGAGACTTAGCAGCGAAAGGACAGTGTTTATTAAAAATGCAAATACTTTTATAAATGCAAGCAAAAATGTTGCAAAAATGTTCCACTCCTTTGAGAGCGAACTGAAAAAGAGAGCAAGAATTAAAGGCATAGAAAGATAGAGATAGTGAGGAAGAGAAAGAGACAGTCTCTGAGGTAAAGTTAATGACAATGGAATATATATGAGATAACTACTAAATAATAAAAGCAGCCCTAATGCAACCTAATGTACAACTGCAACTGCAAAAATTGTGCAATAAAAGTGAGCTTTGTTTCAGGGAAATTAACATATTTAAGGCAAGGTTCATATCTTACATAGATTGAAGTAAAATATGTAAAAATTATAACAAAATTTGTATAAGTTATAAGTTGAAAATTAAATTGTAAGAAATTGGAAAAAATTTGCAGTGCTTTGTCTCATCGAATGAATGACGTAAAAAACTGTGCCTGAAATGCGATATACGCTGTTTATTTGAATCAGAGATGAAAAAAACAAAACAACAAACACATAAAAAATTATGCTTTAGCAATAACAACAAGAAAAGACAATCAGAGGGAGCGAATGAGTGTGGGAGTAGGATAGGGAGTGGGTATGGTAGTGGATGTTGTGCGGAAAAGCTTGGGTAAGAGCGCTTTTCGCATGCCGGAAAACAAAACGCAGCGATGCGTGAAAAACATTCCACGACTTTTGCAACGCCAATACAACAGCAACAGCAGCAGCAGGAACTTCCTGTCCATGTACCAACCAGGGGCCCAGTCAACATTCAATGGGCAAAATCCTCAGTTGAGATTTGCATTTAATTGAAATGAACGTCGAATGACCGAAAAAAAGAATCCAATACAGCCACATACACACAGAAGAAAAGAAGGAAATGCAAACATTCATTCCTGCTAGAAGTAGCACAAAAAAAGGTATCGTTTAGAGATTGAGGGAGAAAGAGACCCAGTCAAAGCCAAAATGAAATCAGAAATCGACGCATTGTCCTTGGTCCTTTTTTTATGATTGTTTGCTTCCTTGGACACCCACTCACCCACAGCCAGACAGTGTGCGTGTTATCTTTGAAGCGGCATTGGCCACAGGCTTATCGTTGTCTTAAGTTCTCTTCCCATGGAGACGGCTCTGCGTTTTTTGTTTGATTTGGTTTTCTTCCATTGCCTTTGCTTTGCTGTTTAACACTGTATAAATTTTACGGCAAGGATATGATAGGTTTATGGAAATGTAGGAACAAACAGGTAAATAACTGAAGATAAAGATGATGCTCATTTGTCCCCCTATTTACGTCATAGACATACAAATTACAACGTAAATAAAATCAATCTATTAGATCTAGAATTATTTTATTGTTTTTCAGCCATGCGAAAATTTGAGCAAAATTGCTAAGATATTAAAATTATTTACAAATCACAATAGGAACTCCCTCTTTATAGTCTATTTACTCTATAAAACCTCTTTTTAAGTAGTGAATTAGAGACGTAATAAAATTTTTTAATTCTTATGCAGCTATGCTAAAAATTCCCAATAACTCTTTGCTCAAATATGGTCATTATTCGAAAAATAGCAAAATAGGGGACTCTCTTTCTCTTTCGTTCTATTTGTTTCTTCTTAGACCCTTTGAAGTCTCGGAAGTACAATCTGCCTTTTCGTTGTACCTTTCGACTCATCCGCTTTTTGTATATTGTTATTTTTTTGCTTGGCCCTGCCAATCAATGTGGCAGTCTTAGCCACAATCTCACTCTCTCTCCCTGTCTTCATCCCACTCTTTCTTTTTTTTCTAAGAACCTCTTGGTTTGTATCTTGCTCCCTCTGTCTCTGCCTTATTCATTTTGTCAATTTCTTTTGCTGTTTGCATCTTGATAGCTACACAAATGCTACACTGACAGTAACTGGATCGACTGTAACACCTTTTGTGCTCCACCTGTCACTGTTTTATGTATTTCTCTACGGCTACTTCTTCTTCTTTCTATACTTCAGTCTTTTCTTTTATTTCTCCTTCATTTTCTGTTTTTTTTTTCTTGGTTTCATTTTGCCAGTCCATGCCAGTCTGTTCCTAGATGGCATCAGAATAATGTCAGTTGTAAGCCGCAATATGACAACGGATAATGTACAGATATAGCCAAAGCTAATTGGGATCAGTTTGTAGCTTAGTTCGTTGAAAAGTGGCTGAGTCATGCTCATGGGAGTACTTCTGAATGAATGATAAGTGTTGCAAAACTGTGGCATATTTTTTTTTTGGAGAATTTAATCATGGAGAGAACATTTGAATATTTATAGAGATATTTATAATATACGATATTTATAAATACGATTATCTGAAGAATCTCCTTACATATTATTAGAAGACATAATATATAAATAAAATATCTAGATTTCTAAAAAGTTTTACGTAAATAACTTCAAGTAAATTCATACCTGTGAAAGGTAAGAAATGATGCATGTAATTTTTAATATAAAACCCATAAAATAGTGAATCGGTATTCTTTTAAAAATCAATTTAATCTTAATATATCTATAATAATTGATAAAATGTAGGATACACAAGTTTTATACTTCCGACAATCCTTAAAGCACTGATAATTTTTGCATGTCAATCTGTATATTCTATTGTTATACCATTTTTATCGAAGATGCATTTTTACAATGGCAATAAAATCCTCATAAATTCAGTTTGCACTCAGGCATAAATCTTTTTATATTTTAATGTTATTTTGTTATATTTGTACACACATATATAGGAATATGTATATATATATATAAATATATATATTTATTATAAATGCAAACAATTGAAACAAATCGAATTTATGTGCATGCCAATCGTTCACTTCCCCAGGGTCTCAACCAGTCCACTGCAAGTAGAGCCGGACTACCCATAGCCCTAGGCCATGGAAATAAATTTGCATTGAAAAAGGCAACAAAAAAAAAAAAAAAAAACATTGTTAATATTTCAAATCGTCGCCAATTAAATTTATTTTGTGCACATAGTTTATTTATATTTTTTCTATTTGTAGAGACTGTGTTTATAAAAGCACTAAAGGGTCTATAAACTTTGTGAAAGAGCCCATAAAATATATATTTTCTAGATTAGAATGACTAGATCGACTAGATTGAACTATGCCTATCTGTATATACATTTGTCTATCTTTTCCTTTTACCGAGCGATAGATTGATAGTAGATCTATGCTGCACCGAAAATACTGAAAACAGTGTCTTTACTGTCAGGCACTGTCCCTACTCTCCGGTATATGTTATATTTGCATTTGTATAACAATTTGATTTAAATTGCACTGGCATAAAAACGAGGCGCACAAAAATTGTAAAACTGCAATTGAATTAAGCATAGATATATACATATATATATATATATATATATATATATATATATAGATGTCTGTATAAATATGTAGTTATAGCTATATAAATTATGTGGTAATTGTAAATTGTATTGAATTTGCGGTTTCCGGTACTCGCAGTTGATTGCAATAATTAAGAATGCTCACGTTTTACGCAAATCCGCCGGGAGCTATGTTAACAAGTTTTTATAAAAAAAAAAAAATAAAAAAAATAAAGAATAAAAAATAAAACAAAAAAAAGAACGACAACATTTATATGTTTTAATCATTAATAATGAATTACATAAAACTTTGCTTCACATCCATCAAACTGATTACACAAATTTGACAACAAAAGTGAAGCAGAAAAAACAAATACTTTTCTTTTTTAGTTTAACAATTTTTCAAATTTGTTTTTATTGTATTTAATTATTGAAAAATAAAAACATTTTCCCCTCTTAATAATCTATGAAATGAGCTTTAAATGTAATAATGGCAAATGTTGAAAATTTTCTGTATTTGATATATGCCGTTAAAATTGCGAATATGCCGCAAAAGTTTCGACAGTTTATGGCTGTGACGCCATCTGGCGGCCAATTTGTGCAAGCAGCAAGCAACATAACCTCATTTCGTACGTGCTACGTGCAAAATGAAATTAATCGCCATACGTTAAGTAAAACATATCAAAAGCCTTTAAATTCATTTAGGCTAAAGATACGTGGAGCAAGGGTGGGGAGGGAGAAAGGATGGTTGGTATCATATAGGGGTTGCTGGAGCTGCTGCTGCTGATGTCGGCTGCGTGGTTTGTGCCACGAAATGTGACAGGATATGGACTACACGCCATTTATGCAGCAATTAACGCAACTTACGTCAAGTGGAAACGCGAGGTCAGGCAACGCTGCACCACAGACAGACAGACGAGACCGGACGGCGAAAGAGACAGAGAAAAGAGAAGGGCAGAAAAAGAAAGAGAGAAGGAGAAAGAGAGACAAAGAGACAGAGAGAGAGAAATAAAGAGAGAGGCAGCATGGTAAGGTCGAACAGAGTAAGGTCGAATACAGTAAAGTAGGGTAGTATAGGGTGTTTCAAATTAATGTAAGAAAGAGTAGGGCTGGTGCTGCATCGAGTACCGTCTGCAGCCTCATATTTTATGCACTTTTAATTATTATTGTATTATTTTGCATTTATTTACGCTCATTGCATGCAAGCCCAAAGTCCTTTTGTAAAGGATATGAACTGTTCCAATTCTTCAACACTCGAGGAAGTTGATGATGAAAATGATGATGATGAAGATGACGATGCAGATGATGATGGAACACTGACAGCTGTGGCCTCTGACAGAACTCAAAAATGAAGCGCTGAGTCCTCAAAAAGGCCAAAAAAATATGGTGGAGCAAATGGGTAAATATGCAAAGTGAAAGAGGAAGAGAAGGTAGGAGAAAATGGATGAGAGACACAATGTAGTTGGATAAGCACGAATTCGAAGCTGCAACTCGTACTTAATGACAACAAATTGTCGTAACCAATTGGCAGGTGTTTTTCATTTAAGAGCCAACTGCAGTAGCAGCATTTTCCCATTTTCTCATTTTCCCAGACTGCACGAAAATCAATTAACAAGCGAAAAATGTATATATATATGATGTATTGCTGAAATGTTAAATTTAATTACAGTGTATCGAGTGTGTATCCATGAAATTGATAGACTTGTGATATGGCATTAAGATTGCTTTATCGATTTTGCTGTCTGCAGTTCCAAGTGATGGAAACCTTGCCAAGAAGAATATATAATCTACATTATGTAGAATCAGTTAAACTTTGACACAACCCAAGCACGAAAATACTTGAGTTTTTTATAAAGGCTAAAAACTAAGGTAATGTTTCTATTCGTCATCAAATAATCGAATTATTATGTTCTCAAAAATTGTAACTACAAATCTTTAAGCGTACATTATTGCGCCTTAAAGTTTTTTAAAAATATTCTTTAAATTTTTGAATATAGCTTACATTTCGTACTTATATTTTGTGCTTGAATTTCTTCTTTAAAGTTCTTGCAAAAATATTTATCAATCTGTATGTCCATCTAAATTAAAGCATATTTCAAGCAGCTGTTAATATTCTCTCTATGCATTAAACTGCCACTTAGGCTTTATACATATTTATAGACGTTTCAAGAAATTAAATGATTATAAACCAAAGAGAGAAAGAAAGAATGAAAGATACAGAGAGAGAGAGAGAGAGAGAGAGAGAGAGAGAGAGAGAGAGAGAGAGAGAGAGAGAGTGACATGCTCAGATGTACAACTCTTAGCCCTTACAATAAATTTTTAAAAAATATATCCAACATATAAAATTTTTATATATTCTTCTAACTCTGCAATTTTCCAGTTATATGGATCAGTCAATAAACTAAAATATATATACAGTATATATAGATATATATATATAGTTTCTAACTATACGATAAGTGTGTGCTTCATTAGTGACTTATGCCTTATGTGACTTGCACTACAGAGCGCAACTAAATCATATTTTCGGCATGACTTGCTAGCTAAACTGTTGTTAAACAGGATGCCGTAGAGTGGGTAAAACAGGAAAGGGGAGAGGGAGCTGTAGGTAGACCCATAGCTCCTTTATATATGTATTTATGCCAGTCTGTCTGACTTTCTGTCTATGCATAATCCACAAGCAGAGCTGCAAGAACACCGACTGAGAGAGAGAGAGAGAAGAGTGAGAGATGATGGTGTTTGAGAGAGTGATGGTGGGTGGGAAGAGAGCGCCCAAGCATTTATACGCAACAGAGATAAGATGCTTTACATGTGCCTAAACAAACATGCAAGCTACAGCTAGAGCTAGACAGAAGTTGGGGTCAAAAAGGGTGCAGATCGAGGTAGAGGGTGCTGTGGGTGTACCGGCGGATGGTTGTGTCGAAGCTTTGGGTAGCTGACTGTCATGTCAGGTGCACGCGCCGTTGTCGTGCCACAAACTGGGCCAGTGAGCCATGCATGAATGAATCGCAAACAGCCACAGAGAAAGAGAAAGAGATAGAGAAAGAGAGGGAGAGTGAGGGAGATCAATGGATATAGACAAGGATTCGCCGTTGCCGTTGTAATCGACGTCGCTGTGGAGAATTGAGGTTTTGGAGCAGGTGTATGCATTAAGTCCACGCGTCACTTATTACACTGACAATGATATGCGTATGCCACGCCCCCTTCCCCTGCGCCCCCATTACCTGTTCGACCGACAAACCAGCGAGGCTTCAGCTGCTGCTGCTCGGTCTAAGGGTTAACAGTGTCAGTGGGTGTAATTGATCAAGCTCAGGCACTTGAGCTATGCACACGCACATACACAACTCACACACACACACACAAGCACACACACACATACACACACACACATGGACAATGACTTGCATTGCCTTATAAATTGGCGCTGCTTTATAATGGTTGGCCTACGGAGAGAAAGCAAGTGGGACAGAGAAGGGGGTAGAGAGAGATTGTGGGAGAGAGAGTCAGGGAGGCAGAGGTCACTGACGACCAGGGAGTATGATAAGGTAGGCGCAGAGCCGGCATGTGAGCGCCTTATGAGATGCACAGCACGAAAACTTAGCATATGTGCGCAATGAGTTGCAATGCACTGAAAGAATTGATCAACGAAAAACTCAGATGATTCTGGGCGTCTGTAAAATTAAGCAAGCTAACAAAAACTAACTATTACTTGGACTAAAAGTTAAAGATGGTTTAGAAATACTTAAAAATCGACAACGTTCAGGAGTAGAATTTTAATTTAAATTATATTTAAAATTAAATTTTAAATTCCTCATAAGAATACAAAAGAAACCCCACTTACAAAGGTAAACAACTTACCATAAATCTCCACAATAATTAGGGTATGATTTTCCATAGAATATTACAGTAACTAACCGTAAAGAAAATCTTTAAATCTCTTCCATAAATACGAGAAAAATTCTCGGAATAACATATTAATGATACTAGCCCCAAATTCCGAAGTTCTTTTCGCCCTCTTCGAAATATTATCAAATAAACTGAGTAGATTTTTTTTTACATTGTCATTGGAATAACCCATATATAGCTTACATATACTTGAACTTTTAGAGTATTTTTTTTTTTTAAATTGTAATTAAAATTAATACAATATTAAGACATGTGTAATTTGGGGGCATTCACACTAATGTCATTTGTCATTTGTCTCGCAAATTCTTCGACATACTTTTATGCATTTTGGGGGTATGGATGGAGAATCCAAAAAAGAATGTAACGGCATTAAAAGCAAGTCTCGTCTTTTACTCATCGTTAAAGTATTATGCAAGGCACTTGATTAACAATTAATTTAACCAGCACTTGCGACAGTTTTACGATTTCCAGCTTAACTGCAGCGCAATTTTCTTGCAGTGTACGCTCTGTGGCACATGGCACGTGCTAAAGTTTATGTATACATATACATATATATATATACCATCTGATGGTTGCTGCTACTGCTGTTGATGATGAGTATGACGATGATACTTTGTTCGTGTTTAATGATGCCGTTTGCCTGTCAAGCCTGAGCTATGGCAACATCACCCCATCCTTGGGGCTGGGCTTTAACTGGATGTGGCTCAGCAGCGTCTGCTCTGAGTTGGGTTTTGCTTTGGTTTGGTTGGGTTTTCGTTTGGGTTTTCGGTCTGTTCCTGGGGGCCACTCCTCTTTTGCTATCCTGTCGCGTACTCTACATGACATGAACATTATCATGTAGGTTATGTCGCTGCACGCGTGCCTGATGTCTCAGCTCCTCGCTCTACCTCATATTCCCGCCGGGCACCCTATTTCTTTGCAGGTCTCTCCTAGCCTCCCCCACAGTGTCCCATCGCCTCCCTCTCGGTCGCTCTGCACAATCTATAGCTGGGTGCTTGGCTTTTCATCAAGTTGAACCCAATGATTGCCTCTATGACAGGCAGAAGCACGTCAGTTGCAACGACGGCTGCTGCTGCTCCAATGACCCATAAAACGACACAGGACGCACACATCGCATCCATTGCAACATCAAACTGACAGCCAAGCACCGCTTTTGTGGTACAACAACAAAAAAAGGAGGCAAAATCACAAAAAAGGAACCGCCGAGGTAAAAAGGTAGAAAAAAACCTTAAACGGATCACGTCAAATGTAGCGTAAGCTGCACTGCGAATTTACCTGCAGCCCAACTGAATGCTTAGCTCTTGGCTCTTGGATGTTCGATGTTGTTGGTTGTTGGTTGTTGCATTCGTGGCAATTGGCATCGATGCGGCTTAGTCGTTCCTAATGAAATTGAGCGGTCTGCTGTATAAGCAGACATCACTGGCACAGCACCGGCACTCAATATGCCAAAGGATTACAGTGCTGAGGATTTAAACTTATTTGTGACGGGTCTCCTTGGAGGAAGAGCATTGACGGGGGGGTCAAAGCAACAGCTCAGCAGTAAAATGTTTGCACAAAATAATTTGAACAGACTTTACCATTTATCAAAGCACTCTTCACGTTTTTCTTTTTGTGATCCAAAATAAATTTTATATAAATTATTTAATATTAAATCTATGAAACTTCAAAACTATATTATACAGGTAGATCTAGTATTTAGTCTGACCTCGCATAGGGGAAAATGTTCCTCAGATTTCTTGTTGAATAGAAACAACAAACTTAAAGATGAAACTTAAGATAAATAATAAACTATATCTACAATGTATCATATATCCTACCAAAACCCCGCATCGTTTTCTTAATAAGCTTTAGATACATATCTAACTTATATGGAGAACTTCTAAATCTTCAAAGAATTGATTCAAGAAGTCAACTAGGATCGATTGATTCATTCAATCATCCATTCGTATCTAGATAAAATAATCTCATATCTCTACACAATTCAAGTAAAATACAATATAATCTATGAGTAGAACAACAGTTAGTTATGCAATACCTACTGTTTTGCCTTAAATTGAAACAATTTGACTTTTATTTATGGGAATTTTCTAGGAATTCAAACCCTTAAGCTCATAACTTACAGCAGTTAAAGGGGTTAAAGGGGTAAAGGCTTTAGAGCTAGAATTATGTATTGTTTGATTCTGGTTCAATTGCGAATTGTCCATGTCAACATTAAAAACATGAAGATAATGATGATTACTATCATTATTAATACATTTTGCTGTGGTAGCGGTGCTGCTTATGGTTGAATTCCATTCGGCTACAAGGCTGCCCCACAACGTTTGAGCTGACTTTGGTTTTATTTATTTAAAGGCCAAAAAAACGAGAAAAACCCGATGAAGCCTTAAGACTTAAGTGGTGAAAAAGCGTTTCGCTTTGAGTTGGCGGCACAACGTAACGGTATTCCGAGGCCTTTCATAATTCTACTTTCTCCTTTAGCAAAAGGGCGCCGCCATTTTAATGCGTCTCTATATAAAGGCAGCGGTAGAAGGCAGCGGTTTTTCCAAGAGGTTTTTCCTGCCGACTGTGAAGGCCTTTGCGACAAACACACAGACAGAGCTATCTGAGAGAACGAGTGAATTGTTGAGTGCGTGCACACACTCTATGGCACACGTAGCACCAGGAATACACAAAAAGATATAGACAGAGGGGGTGGAGGGAGGCTGCAGGGGAGTGGGGAGTGGGTGCAAAAGAACTAAAGTAAACTGAATGTAAAGATAAAAGCGCCAACGGCAATGAAACGAACAAAGACAATGATGAAGACGACGCCGACGACGACGTAGCCAAAGCAAATTTCCTACGAAATGAAAATGGAAAATCATACAAGCAGTTACAGTGCTAGATAAAATGAAAGAGAGAGAACGAGAGTGAGAGGGTGAAGGTGAGAGATAGACAGTAGATGAGAGAGTGCTTGGGAGAGAGCGAGAAGCTTACAAGCTTCATGCGGTTATTTATCATTGTAAAGCAAGCGTTCTTTTCAAATCACCCAATGCAACTCTCTATCTCTATTTCTCTCCATCTCACTCTTTCCCTTCCTCTCCCCCTCTCACTCTTTCTCTCTCTTTACTCCAACCTACAAACGGAAGTCGAATAACGTTCATTATTTACATATTAAGTACAACTTTATCAACTCTCGGCCCTCTCCACATAATGGAGTAGAGCAGCTCCTACCTAAGTAACGCTCTCTCTATCAGTCTATCTACCGTTGTCTCTCTCTCGCTTTCTATTTCTCTTCCTTTCAAGTACCTACATTTAAGTCAATAAATAACTAATAATCATGCAGCATATATAAATCATTTATTCAGTCTATACTTATCTTTCCGATTAACATAGTTTTCCTAGGAATAGTTGTCTGTGAATTTCTGGGAAAAATGACGCATACGCACCTGTAAATAGATCAAGAAATTGTATCAATTAGTGAGCGTCATTATTTTATATATAAACAGATTTATTGTTTAAGTGAAAGAATATATTTACAGTTATTAGAGATGGCTTACAATAGGAATTATGAATTGTTTTTATAGCTAAAATGGTTTGTTATATTATACAAAATATTTTCTTTAAAATTATTTAAAATTTAATTTTAAAATAACGAAAAATATACTAAATTAAAATACTTCAAAT